>JAQMYG010000018.1:21589814-21605373 GCA_030014215.1 Clariallabes teugelsi
TGGAGGGGGAAGTGGAGAAGGGGAGGGGCAACAATGGAGGGGGGTAATGGAGAAGGGGAGGGGTAACAGTGGAGGGGGGGAAGTGGAGAAGGGGAGGGGTAACAGTAGAAGGGGGGCAGTGGAGAGGGGGGGACAGTGAAGTGGCAGAAGGGGTAACTTGGAGGAGATGGAGAGGGTAACGATAGAGGGTAACACACACACACACACACACACACACACACTACAGTACTGTAGACGTTACTGAGCTCAGTCACGCGGATGCAAACTTTTTCCACAAAGACGCCACAAACACCAGGAACGACAGAGCGACACAGAGAGGATAAACGACAAGAAAAGAAATAACATGATGAGATGAGAAGGCTAGAGGGCGGAGGACAAACACACAGGGAGTGAAAGGACAAATAAGCAACAGGAAATAAAAAGAAAATGACAAATGGGACGGCAGAGGAGAACAAGAACGATAGAAAGATAGAAAGAAAGATAAGAGACAGGAGCGAGTCGTGTGAATTCCTGTGAAGTGTTTATGAATAAAGTCTTAAACATCATAGAACTAATTACACACTCGAGTCTAAACTGCTCGTATAATGAGACATGTACATGTGTTGTGTGTGTGTGTGTGTGTGTGTGTGTGTGAGACATTAAAGCACCTTTAAAAAAACCAAAGCGGCTTAACTCATGAGAACATCTGCACCGTTAACCCGGGAGCCGCGCATCACATCTGCTGCTGCTGGATCACCACAGAGGAAAAACGCCGTTTCCATGGAAACCTGCCCCGATAGACCGATTACGAGTGTCGCTTTAAACTACGAACTGGAACTCGAGTGCAAACCGCCAGGTCGCATCAATTCAAGGTAAAGACTGAAGAGGAGGAGGAGCCAAGCTTTTGAGGGCGGAGATTAAGCAGTTTGAGGTGTGACTGTCACGGAATCGCAAGCAGGAGTGTATGTAGATGCTACGGAAAAAAAAAAAATCTCGTCGCTGCCTCTGGTGAGCGTAATCACTGATTACTAGCGACGGGATTCACCAGGGCGCGGCCGATACAATGTCACCGCGATACCTCAATACGATCATTATAATAACATTTTTTAGACTTTGTTAGACTTCTAAACAAACGTAACTACTAATTCACTTTCTACCACACAAGACACTGTGCTGCCACCTGTAGGATTATAGCGGAACTGCAACATTTTACCACCTCAAATACAACCGTGTAGAAATTCTATTCTACTAAAGAATCGCGATCAATTTTCTTCCCCCTCATCTCTAATCTGATCACTAAATTCAATTTAATCTGCGTTAAATTCGTTAGCTTTGTGTATATATACACAGGACGTATAGCTATCCCCGTGGATTATCAGGATGCCGGACAGGCCACGCCCACAACATGGAAACATTTTGAATGGAAATTATTTGATATAAAATAACCAACTATTTGAGTCGTCCTGACGTTACGGGTCAGGAGAACTCCGCCTCACTTCCTGAGCGCCAACTTGACAGACGTCTGGGACGAGTGGCGGATTAGCGTCAGGGAGACGACCGCTAGGAAAACCGAGCGCGTAGCAAAAGACAAAAAGGGGAGGAAATTGAAACTGCGCCGCGGTTTAAAGTCTGTGGTTTTTACCAGCTAATGTGAGGAACTACATTCAGATTATGTGAAGAAGGAAAAAAAAAATCCCCAAGTAGTTTCATGGAATGTTCCGGAATATTTAGAAAGAAGAGCGCGGAGTTATTGTGTGGCGTTTCTGTGTTGTGAAAATAGCGCGAGAGGTTTCTGTGGATCTGTAGCGAAGGTGGCGTGAGAGCTGGTGAATGGTTAACAGAAGTGAGAGAGAGTGTGTGTGTGTGTGTGTGTGTGTGTGTGTGTGTGTGTTTGCTTAAAGGAAAAACCTTCTGAAGCTTAACAAACCGAGACACGCGGGTCACCTTTTTACCTTAACGACATGACACAGCTGATTAAACCAAACGTACAAATTAATTGATTAATTAATGAACAGTATGTACAAAAAAATAGTAATAAAAGACAAAAAAATAAGTGAAGCTCTCTCTCTCTCTCTCTTTTTTTTATTTTACTTTTTTAAGTTTTGTTTCATGGTGACGGAGTTGAGCAACGAACCTGTTGTGCGACACCTGCCGCATTCACACGGCAAAAACTCAACTTTTAATTAACCGCCACTTGTTTTTTCGAAAGAGAGCGACAGAGAGAGAGAGAGAGAGAGAGAGAAAGAGGGGGAGAAAAAAGAAAAAAGAAAGAAAAGCGTAGCCGTCCTCACACCTCCGAGACGGTGTTTAAAGCAGACAGCTGAGCAATTACACTCCTTCACCGATCAGCTCTCGGATTACAGAAACTACAAAACGTCCTTTTTTTTAGACAGAAGGAGACACAGAGACGGGGACGAGGGACGAGGGGGGTGGGGGGACCCTCTTTCATTTTCGCCTGTCCTCTTTAATCAGGAAACTCTGAACCAGCGGTAGAAAAGTTCCAAACTCTAGAGAGTCAGGGAAAAGAAAATAAACCTGAGACGAGATCGGCGAGAGAGATACGGAGCAACCGGACCGACAGGTTCCTGACGGCGGGGCGTCTCACCTCAGCTCGGGGGCAGTTAGAGAGAGACACCGAGAGACACAGAGAGAGAGAGAGAGACCCGTGGTGGCACTGTATGTAGGATGAGAAGGTGTGTGTGTGTGTGTGTGTGTGTGTGTGTGTGTGTCGGGGGGGTGAGGAGGTTGATGGCGGGGTTAATGCCCGAGCTTTAAGGAGGTCAAAACTATCGTTTCAGGCAAATAAGTTCAAACTGAAGGACAAAAGGAGACTCAAGGAAACGAGGCTCAACCAGCAGCACAAGCTCGAGTTTCACATCACACACAGGAGCGAGACAGAAATGAACAGAAGGGAAAGAAAGAAAGAACGAAAGAAAGAAAAAGTCCAAAAGTTCCCATGAGCGTGACGGTGAAGTGAAACGGCGCAGCTGAGCAACAGGTGTAAAAACTTTACTCACCCATATCCTTTACCGAAAAGAACGTCAAAAAAGAAAACACAACAATGAAAAAAAAACACTTAAACGTGTAATCCTTAATCCTCTTTTAAAATGTTGTACTCCTAAAATAATTTTTTTTTTTTTTTTTTTTAAGTCCACGCGATATGATCCTTTCACACTTTTACATCCAGGTAAAGCGGCGCAAAAATAATCCTCGTTTATATTCCACACCAAAAAGTTTCCCCCAAAAAAAAAGAAAAAAGAGAAAGTTTTTAATCCGTTAAAACCCTGAGAGCTTTGAGTTTGTCCGTGTCGCTCCACGCTGTAATCAACTTTAAAGAAACGTCTGGTCTGAGATCCGCTGTGCCTTCTGAAAAAAAAAAAACAAAAAAAAAAAAAAAAAACACACACACACACACAGTCCCTTCTGAGGACAAAGCTGCTTCACAATGTGGAGAGCGCCCGGGGGAACAGGAGCGAGAGGGGGCGGGGCCTGGGCGTGAGGTCACACAAGGTGGGAGTCGCTATTGGGTCTGGGAAAAAGAGGCGGGAAAAAAAAGAGAGGCCTCGGCCCAGAAGGTGATTTCTCTATTGACTTTACTTTTACTTACCTGTGTGTGTGTGTGTGTGTGTGTGTGTGTGTGTGTGTGTGTGTGTGTGGAATTTGGGTGTGTGTCACATGACACAACAGGAACGTTTGCACAGCATTTAGCCGACGTCACGCGTTTAAAGTTAATCACGTAATCACTTTTTAATTGAAAGTGACAGTAAAGTTTTATTTAAACTAGATTAAGAGGAATTACTTTGAATAGAATTATTATCCAGTAAAATATTTTGTTAGCTGTTTTATTTGTGCTTTTTAAACATTTTATTACATTTAACAATCATTTTAAAGAAATTAGTAACAAAATTGTTTACTATTGCATTTTATCTTTTTTTTTTATATATATATATATAAAATGATTATTAATTTGTGATGTAAGCGTTAGGCGGACACGCGCGCACCTTAAACGGAAAAAAATATAAACATGAGGAATATAAACGTAAAACATAAAAATGAAATATAAAAATAAACATGAACTAGAATCGCGCACGCTGTTCGTAAACAATGTAAACTTAAAAAGTACACGTGAAACGTCACAGTAAGACATGGTTGTGGGATGTGATGGTGAACTAAAAACGTGCGAGCGCGCTCACTGTCGCATCAGTCCAGTCTCAGGACGGAGAAGTGGGACAGAGAGAGAGAGAGAGAGGGTAACGTCCCCAAAGAGCTGAGACATGAGCATCAGAGAAAGCTTTCTGGGGCATAAACACACACACACACACACACACACACACACACACACACCACCTGAATACACACTCGTGCTCAGCGATGTATAAAACCACAATTTTACAGCCACACAGAAGTTTGAGAAAAAAGTGATAAACTGCTAGATAGGTAGTGTAGACAGACAGACAGACAGACAGCAAGGCTAACAAGCGGACTGGGAGACAGGGAGACAGGTAAGCAGACAAACAGACAGGAAGGCAGAAGGCAGGGGAAACAGGAAAACAAGGAGGACAGACAGATATGCAACGACAGAGGACGAGGTAGAGGAGGAAAAAAAGAGAGCGAAAAGAATGAGAGACAGACAGGTTGAAATGTGTAACTGCAGTGAGTTACAGACAGGTGGACAAATAGTCGTATATAAAGACAGATGAACAGTTAGACAGTTGGGTAGACAGACAGATGGATGGACAGGTAGAGAAAGAGACAGGTAGGTATACAGACAGACAGACAGACACTCGGGTATTAAAAACAGACAGACAGACAGGTGACTGCGCAGAAAGACAGGTGGCGAGAGCGACAGGTACATGCAGGTATAGACAGATATACTGGGTCCAGCACACAGACAGGTACAGACAGACATGCAGGTGTACAGACAGACGGATAGAGAGACAGACAAAGGAACAAGTTATGGCGTCTCCAGCAGTGAGTCAGTGAGACAGTGTGTGACAAAGAGGTGTGTGAGAAACACATGAGCACACACTCACTGATAAGAACGCAGTAATCTGACCTTGGGTGTGTGTGCGTGTGTGTGTGTGTGTGTGTGTGTGTGTGGAAATTTAAAGAGGTAGAACACGGCAGAGAGGAAACACACAGAAATCCTCTCACTCGTTTGAAAAATGAAAAACGCTCGGCTTCGTATTAAGCTAATCCCGAGCAGGGCGGGGCTGAGGGGCGGGGCAGGGGGGCAGGGGGGGGGTGAAGGAGAGGGGGGTGGGGGAGTGAGGGGTGATGGAATGTGCCGGGGAATGAGGAAGCACTTTTTTTTTTTCCTGTTGTTCCCCATAAGGATTTTGGGTTTTGACAGACCAGTTTTGAAAAAAACACCACCTCAGCGGCGCCACCACACCTGAGGAGGACGCAGGAAGAAAAAACATCAACGCCGACAAGGTGGAGGAGGGGCGCCAAAACCTCTGCTCACTGTGTGTACACTGAGCTGTACATTACCTCATAAAATATTATTCAACAATCCATCGTCAGTTATAAATCCATCCATTTATCTATCATCCCTCCATCCGTCTATCCAAATACCAATCTTCAGCATCCTTCCATCCCTCCAAACATAAATACGGCTAACTATCAGCCCTCTAACCATCCCTCCACTCATCTATTTCCCATCCATCCATCCATCACTTATCTAATTACCTCATCCACTCGTTTAATTATCTATCAGCTGTCTAACCATCAAGGCATCCATCCAGTCAAGCACACAGCTATCAGCCATCCGTCCATCCATCCATCCATCCATCTCTCTATCGTTCTCATAGCTATCTATTTGACATCTCAACCTCTATCCATCGATCGCTCAATCCACCCTTCCTTCTTCTATCCGCTGATATGTCTAAACATCAAACATATATCCCTCTTTCTTTGCATCCATTTAACAACCCATGCAGTCATTCATATATTTGTCTATCAGCTGTCTAATAAAGAAAAGTATCCATCCATCCATCCATCCATCCATCCATCCATTATAGCATCATTATAGAATTATGGCCATCAATTTATTAACCTATCCTCAATCCACTGATCCATTTGACTATCATATATCAATCCATCCATCCGTCCAACTATCCATAAATCCATCAATTCATCCATCAATCCATAAGAGTGACAGATGAAACCATAAAAGTACTAGATGGATTTGTTTTTTCCCCAAAAGTGCACATTTTTGCAGATCACCATGGTAACTGTAATGAGTTTTAATAGCCCACTGAACAATTAGCATGCTAACTAGCGCTCACCGGCACGCTGTGTAAATGTTTCCTGAACGTGTTCTCCTGCATGTGTTCAGACGGAGCCCTCACAGGACGGAATGTTGGGAACATTGGGCAGAACGGTAGCTGACTGAAGCGCTCGTTGATTTGCATGTTGTTTGTAAGATTTTGCGTTATGTTTGCATGGAAAGTATATTTAGCTATTCAAATGCAGCAGACTCGAGCGAAACCACGCCCAGGTCCAACGTTAACCTGCAAAACAAGAAAGTTCACCTGGAGTTATGAGAAACGGAGAACTTCACCCACAGCACAACAAAAAACCTGTAGAACCAGGTGGAGACTTAAGTGAAGTTGCAGCTTCCCGAACGGATTAGCGGCCGTGTCGAGGCGACAGAGCCGCAGGAAACAGCGGGAAATTAGCAAAGCAAAGGAACAATAGCTGCTTTAAAGAGCTCAGTTAGTTATCAGGCTTTAACAGGGAAAAAGGAAAGTAAGTTTATATTAGAAACAATAATAGGAAACATACGTATTTGGGTAAAGCAAAATAAACAAACAATAACATTAACATCATGCTAAACTTATTGAAAAATTACGAAACATTTTTATGAAGTTACATTAAAAAACAATGTGAGGCAAAATTTTCATTACACAATACCTTTATATAGAAGATCAAATTTAAGTTTTTAAATTTTAAGTTTTGCACTAAACATTTACAATAGGAAAAAAAATTAAAATTAACAAAAAGTTAATTTATTATGCTTAAATGTTTAATTTTTATATTTTCCTGTTTTTCAGTATTAAATTATTTTATAGAATAAAAATTAAAATTACAAATATTTTAAAACAAAAAGTAAATACTTTTCAGTATTAAAATTACTTTTAATTAAAGAAATGAGTTTCGTTTCACATAAAGTGTAAACTTTTTCTTTATTTCACCTCTTTTTTAATATTATAGTCGGCTTATATTCAATCTTAAAAATGACATAAATCAATTAAAGTAATGTAACAAATTCCTTCTAACATGCCCTTCTTATATTCCATGTTCAACATTTAAGTTGTAAAATTTTAACATTTATTTGTTATTTCCTAATTATTTGTTCTTCTTTTCAGTGTTAATTTTTTTTACTAAAAAGTTATTTTTTTTAAATCAGAATGTACATTTGACATAAGGGCAAAGTTTTATCAGAATAAACCATAAAGGCCTGGAAAAGTAAAACTCTCACACACTTTGTACACACACAGAGATAAAACTGTAAATCATTAGGGCGTAACAGAGACGTTTTCCTCCGGTTCCTGTAAACGTTTTATCCGGATAAAAACGACACTTTTTCTCCTCATGCTCAGGAGTTTTAATGTTTCTTATTTACCTTCTTTTACGAAGCACTTACGAATTGTTATTTTTGCTCATATCGAGTTAGCGCAACGTTAGCAAAGGAAATGTGAAGTAACATTGTCGCTCAAAACAAAGAAAGCTACATGTTGGGATCATTCAACAGCGCCCCCTTGTGTTTAAACTAGAAATATCACTTTTTGCACATTTATTACGTTTTTCTTGCTACATCTTTATGCAAGGCGCCAATACTTCTGGAAAATTATGACATCTATTATTTGTTTAAATTACACTCTCAGTCAATCACAGCATGTGTGTGTGTGTTAGGTCATAAAATTAAACTGAACGCATGAAAAACTGTCTTCGCTGATAACAAACTCCTGATAACGCAACAACAAGGTGCAAACTAGGAATATCTGGCAACCTGGAATGGCATGTCACTTAGGTGGAGGGGTTGGAGGGGGTAGAGGGGGTGGAGGGGGGGGAGTATTGGGGAATGTCAATTACACACATGTCAGGGAAAGATAAAGGTGCGAACAGTCGGGTCTAAAAATGGCGGCAATCAGGCCAAGAATGCAAACAAGACTAGAGGTGACACAAAAGAAGCAAAAATCCCACCCACTGATCCACACACACACACACACACACACACACACACACACACACACACACACACACACACACGCCAAATGAGAGAGTAATCCATCACGGATGCCATTTGCCAGTAACGTCTTCTTTAACAAAGCCCTGACAGATGGGAGGAGATAAGAGCTGGTGTGGGTCTAAGTGGGAAACATGAAGAGGCGAAAAAAATCTCTCTCTCTCACACACACACACACATTTATTAGCTATGAAAGTCACGTCCGCGCATTAGCCTCCTTGCTAGAGATGGATGACGGGACGTATAGTAAAGCCGCGCTTACCTTTTTCACCTTGCGCGTTCCTAACAATAATCTGTTTTATTTATACGCCGCTATTTTCTCCACCGTTTACAACAAGTAGAAACATTCAGAACACACACACACCTCATGTATCCCTCACCCCCATAAGTGGTTCTTCTCCACAAAGTTTTCTACACAACAGAATGCTCTAGAGATCTCCAGCATGAATACACTCCTGTGAGATCCTCAAAGAGTGTGTTGGAGTGGAAAATCTCGACTGATCTCGACCTCACTGAACCAGCACCTTCGGGATGTCGAGGAGGCTCCAGTTCCAGTTGAGTTCCAGTTGATCTTCCACTCCAACACACTCCATGTCTTCAAGGAGTTCGTTTTAGTGGATCTCACAGGAGCGTCGTGATGCTGGATGAGGGTTCAGGCCTCTTAGTTCCTTCTACGCTAGAAGATCTAGTACAACGTCGGAGATCTCGAGTGTCCTGCACATGATGTTGAACAAGGACATGTGGTCGGGGTGCACATACTTATTTAACGCACTGCAGTTCACTCGGCTTTAAATAAACCCGATACGTTCTTCGGTTCTCCTCAGCCTTTCTGCCTTCTTCCTCATTTCCACATACACGACTTTCCTTCAAAACGCTGCTTAGGGTCTGAACTCTGACATCTTTTTTTCGACTGGTAAGCACGTCCCTGACGCGGCCTAGCCGCTATATGGAAACGTTCGGCCGCGCTTCCAGACACCACACGGCTCAGACTTGACCTCGGATTTCGCCGGCCTTCGGGGAAATCGCCGCTGGAAAAAAAAACAGGTCTTCAAAAGATCTCGGGGGTAATTATCAAAACCTCATGCTTACACAAGTTTTCCAAGTTTCATTGCCAAAGAAATCAAAAGCTCGTGAGTTGCTTAAGTGCACGACTAAACCCCTAGAAGAGAGAGAGAGAGAGAGAGAGAGAGAGACCGTTCAGTCTTTCAGCGCAGACAGGGATTAGCCCGGGCTAACACGCCGGCATTCTTGTAGTTCTCCCCCTCCTCTAATCCCGCCCAGACATCATGCTGGAACACGCTCGGGTCAGCTCGTCACAATGGAGTCCTGCGGATGTATGGAATAACACAGGGGCTCGTCGTACCCCCCATTTAAAAAAAGAAAAAACATGTGCATACACAGCCCGAGTGTACTTTAGATCCCATCAATCACACACACACCGTCAGGCCTGAGGACACAACGTCCAGCGTGTCGCTCTTTCCAAGAAAGACAAACCAGTGTTGTGTTTTTATTCCGTATCAAATTTGTATAAGAAATAAAATAAACATCACCCAGCCAATTTCCACACAGTCATGGTGTAAACAATAACACGTAAGATGACTTCTCGGGGAGTTTTTTCTTGCCACCATCAGAATTGTTATTTCTGTAAAACTGATTAATCACAGAATATGACTGTAATTACCTGGACTAAAATCAACTGATAGCATCAGTTTTTTTTAATGCTTTCAAAATGATAAACATTAAAAAAAAACTCTTAATGAGATTATTTGTACATTATTTGCTGTTAGACTTGATAAATACGACTGAATACAAAGTGGTACAATTAATAGCTACATAAAGCAGTTTAAATTTGCGATCGCAATCTGTGTCCAAATAATGTAATGTGGTTTTCCGATTGATTTTCCATTTACTTTTAAATTACTTTAGTGGTTGATGCAGTTTTTACAAAAACGTGAACATTTTGCCAACTTTCTACCATAAAAAATGCACCAAACAAGACACGACATGACGTTAAACAAACGAAACATAAGAGCAGTGTTTCGTCTTTCTCTGGAAATAATCGATCACAGAGCTCTGTTCACAGAATAACAAAGGAAGTGAAACTAATAAATGTAAAATAAAAATACAGTTGTGTTACAATCAACTATAAAACATTTTACCTGGAATTATGATGATACAATAGCGTCAGGAATGAAACACCATATCACACCTGTTGTTTACGTGCCATACTGTTTATGTGTTTGGTTACATGGAAAGTTCCTGGGAAACAAATTAGTTCCTGTTTGAACTCGCGCTATAAAGAGTTACAGCTTCACCTCTGTCTGGTACACCGCACTCACACTGGAGACTCCTTACACAATGGTTAAATAAACACACTGTCGACGGAGCGAATGAGCTGTTACTATGGAAACAACATGGATTAGGATCATGTGACTCGTCTGATCCATAAGAGTTGACTTTTTGGAAACTGGTCATGTGCAAGACTTCCATCAGGATTTGTTCTTCCTGACCCAACGATGTCCAAAATGGTTAATACAATCCCAGTTCCTTGTCAGATTTACAACGTAAAAAATCTCTGCACTTCATTATAAAATTATATTACTGCACCTTCTTAAAACCGAATAATGAATAGCGAGAGCGTTTTAAGTGGAAGTGGAGACCCCATGTCGCAAACAGCTGCGCTACGGTCAGAGGTGCTGTGACTGAAAATGACTCCAGAATTCCAGAATTCTTCTGCCTGTGTATGGTTGCTGGATAAAGCGCCCCCTCTGAGTGTTTTCATATGCAGCGCACGCTCATCTACCTCCTCCAGCTGCTGCTGTCTGTAAATTTGATCCGGGCCCAGCCAAAATGTGAGACGAGCCCTAATGCTATTTCCAATTTCCAGACGTTCCGTTCCAGTGAGACGATGTGGCAGGGGTTTTCCCAGTGGGAAAATCTTCACATCGATCCACATGTTTGTAATGAGTTTTACATTACAATGCAGCGGTGCTTTCAAAAGAATCGGGACACATGCTCGACCAGCGTACCTCCCCAAAACACCCACTTGTCCACCCTTACTCTCCAAAATCACCCCTTCATCCAACATTACTCCCCCATATCATCCCTTCATCCAACGTTACTCCCCCATATCATCCCTTCATCCAACATTACTCCCCCATATCATCCCTTCATCCAACGTTACTCCTCCATATCATCCCTTCATCCAAAGTTACTCCCCCATATCACCCCTTCATCCAATGTTATTCCTCAAAATCACCCCTTCAATTACTGATTCTCATCAAATCACCCCTTCATCCAAAGTTATTCCCCAAATTACTCCTTCATCCAACGTTACTCCCAATATCATCCCTTCATCCAATGTTATTCCTCAAAATCACCCCTTCAATTACTGTTTCTCACCAAATCACTCCTTCATCCAACAATACTCCCCCAAATCATCACTTCATCCAATGTTATTCCCTGAAAAATCACCCCTTCATCCAACATTACTCTCCGCATCACCCCTCATCCAATTTCATTCCCCTAAATCACCCCTTCGCCCATTTTTTACTCCCAAAATGACCACCTCATCCAACGTTATTCCTCAAAAATGTAAGTCACCCCTTCATCCAATGTCATCCCCCCAAAATCACCATTTTATCCAATATTATTACCCAAATCACCCAGCGTTGCCCCATAATCACCAGCTTGTAGAGAGTCACACCCCACTCTTATCCAGTGTAACCCCCATCCAGAGTTACCTTGTTCTTGAGAAACCACAAAGCCTAGTCCCTATGACTGACCTGTTACTATGGAAACGAGAGCATTAATATAAATGAGAACTCAACAGCACCTTGGCGTAATTTAAAGTATTTTTTTCCTACAAAATAGTTTAAAAATTATTCTAAAGTAAACTCACTAAATGCAGAAACTTGATTTCTGGCAGCAGGTGCATTGTCTTCTCATCTTAATCTGTGAGATTTTTACTTTTTTTTAAAAAAATTTTATACCCCTTACAGTCACGAAAAATAACAGGGGGAAGAAAGGTAACACGTTTTCGGTGTAATGAGAAATTGGCTTTAATTAGTGCTTTCTGGAACTGATAAACATTTCCACGGTCCTCTTGGCCAGCGTCCACAGCTGGATCTCGACAGCGCAGTTTTGTCCATCGCTCAAATGGAGGAAAAAAATGAAAAAAGTTGGCATAACTGCATCCCATCTGGTCCTCCACCGGACAATAGAGACATTCATGTGGTAAAGAGAAATAATCTGGGAAGTGAACCAGTGCTAATGGTTATGTATCAACATGACAGTAAGGCGGAGCTCTCGCAGCTGACGGGAGTGTGCATTTTCTCTTCAGGATTTTTTTTTTTTAAGTACTTGGGTTTCCGTGACCTTCACGCCATCTGGGCCAAAGTAATTTGCTTCGCGCATGTCGAGCCAACTGCAAGCGGGAAGACAAAATACGACCCGGAGAAACCTCGCCGTCAGTGCGCCTTCTCGCTCTGCGTTCTCCTAATTGATGCGTTCGTTAGACTCGGTTTAGTCGTTACGTCCTAATAGCTTTCTAATTGAGAAACAAAACAAAAAAAAAGGTGCAAAGCGACCTCTGACTTTATTTTTATAAGGTCATGTTAATGTAATACGTGTGGAAGGAGTCTCCAGTGTGAGCGCTGCGGGAGGGTCAGCATTAAAGCTGTGAGTTTTTCAAGAGTTTTATTACATTTTCCTTACAGAAGAGTTTACACTTTTATCCTGTCTCGATAACGGAGATGAGGGCGGACGACTCCGAAATCGATTTCTAAAAATGTGTTTTTAATTGGTAGGTTTGCATTTTAAGTGGTAAGAATTTGCAGTTCCTCTATAATCCTGCAAGTGCTCTTTAAACTAAACGTACCGCGAGTTGGAGAAAATTATTTGCTAAGTTTTGTTTAGAATTTTAACATTCTTTAACATAGAATTTTTTTAATCACATTGGCATATTTATAAAATTGTGATACAGAAACTCAATACGAATTGAATCGGATCCTGGGTATCGTGATAATATCGTATCGGGAGTTCCCCGGTGATTCCTGTTCTTACTTATTAATGTTACGTAACAAGCTGCGTTTTTGTGTTTTGCTTTTTTTTGTCTTACGAACTTCGAAAGAGTGAAAAAAGTGTTAAAAAACTAGAATGTCAGCACCAGCACAAACTCACTTGAACGTCGGACTTTGCACAACATTAAAGATAATAACAATTAAAGTGAAAAATGGAAGCGTTGAACGCAAATAGTCTACAGTAACGCAGTGCTATTCCTTGTTTTTCTTTTTTTTTTTACACTTGTATTCCGTAAACATTTTCTAGTTTCGGAGTCGGAGCGCTGAGGTTTTCATTTATTTAAGACCCACACCACGAATCCATCTTCGCTCGCTGCTGGAGTGTTCGGCGAGGGATTATGGGTAGATTTTCCCTTCGCTCAGCGCCACGGGATCTTCAGCACAACGGCTGAACTTTGACCCCTCGGAGAGCATGAGTAATGGAGAGTCAACAATCTTCCTTCGCAGACAGAAAGAGGCATGAAGGTGAAAACACAGCGTGAGGCGTCTCCACAGCCGAGCGCACGCCGGGATCTGGATGAAATGATTAACAGACTGGGAGACGGAGGAGTGTTTAACGGTCGAGGAGGTGGAGAGAGAGAGAGACGGTCTGAGAAACCATCACGGTTTCACTCAGGGTTTACGTTAAAAAAAAAAAAAAATCTATACAATAAAATAATAATTATAATTGATTTCAGGAAGTGTAACACCGAGTCTCTGAAACTCCACTCGTCCTGTTTCGGGACACGGTCTCACCGTGATGGTCTCTGTAGCAGGGACGAGGACGCTCTCGGTTCTTCTGCCTGATGGATTCGTGTTAATAATGAAAGCTGACGCAATCAGGATACGCTGAAGGAGAGGGAACTATTTCATCTCGCGACAGAGCGGTTAGCCGTGAAATAAACTAACCTGATCCGACACACCGAGGAAGAGACGAGTCCCGGGTTCACTCAGACATCAAGAGCGGACGAGACTCTAGACCGACTTAAAGAAAGAAATATACACGGGGACAGTCGAGAGGATGGAGTTCGGTTTGGAGCGTCTACCTTAAATAAACGAGACGAGGCAGCTGGAGAAGGAAAGAAAATCGTCTTTGTTGCGAGGTGACGGTCTCCCGCTGCGCTACAGAGTGTTTACAGAGACAACACCATTCACGAGAGCAACATGCACAGATAGATAAAGAAGTTTAAAGAAGGGAAACCAGCACTGAAGACAACCTGCACCGCGGGAGACCATCAACTCTTACAAAGTGGGTTTTCTAAACAGGATCCGAGAGTCGGGTTCGACGACGGTGCAAAGGCGTGGCTCGTGACGGAGATGATGTTGAGTAGCACATCTGGATAGGGGCGGAGTTACTCGACCAACATGTATTCATATAAAATACTTGAATTTTACGTCTCTTCTTTTTCTTTCATTCCACAATAAACAGATTTTAAACACATTTCAATCTTAATTCCAAGTGAAAAGAAAAGAAGCTTTAAAGGTGTTGGTGAGAAAAAAAAAAAGGGAGGCGAGTGAGGACTAAACCGAGCAGAAATGAAAAACCTTTAATTCATAGCTACAGTTCCTAAAAAAAATTTCCACTTTTAACCAATAAGACGTTTTTGGTTTTGGTTCCAACACAATGAAAAACAAAACATAGAAATAAAGAAATCACCAAGTAAAGTACTTTATAAAAATCATTTTCTTTCTTTCTTTTAGATTGTTCTCTCTGAATATGTAAAAAAATAACAGTTTGTTTAATTTTAGCTACATAAAAAAAAATTAACTAAATGTTCTACAAAAAATTATCAAAACACACGAGAATCTCTTAAAAACTGTGTGAAAGTTGATAATATTCCAAATTATATTACAAGGATAAAAACCACACTAATATTATTAAGCTCTTTTTCTAGATTTCTCTTTCATTACTTAAATAGACAACTTTATTTTCTTAAGAATTTATTCAAGGATGTTTGTTACACCATGTATAATTTCTATTTCAGTTTTTGTCTTTAGCTTTTAAGTTCAATTCAATTCCAGTTTCAATTTTATTTCTATAGAGACTTTAACAATAGTGACTGTCGCAATGCAGCTGCTTTATAGTTAAAGAATTTCACTTGACTTTTATCCTTTTTGTTTTAAATATTAGATATTATCATAACGTTAAAGTTTCAATTTGAAATAAAATAGAAAAATATTACTCCTCTGTAGGGATGTAACGGTATTGTAAATACCGTCGTACCGCGATAACATTTTTTTTCGATAATACCGTGGTCGCATGACG
>JAQMYG010000018.1:21606284-21616696 GCA_030014215.1 Clariallabes teugelsi
CATCTATATAAGGACTATATAAGGACACTCATACACTCATCACTGGCTCTGACTAACCCCAGATAACGCTGCTGTCACTCGTTCACACACTAATCACTCTCCCTGACTAATCCCAGGTAACTCTGCTGTCAATCACACACTAATCACTCTCCCTGACTAATCCCAAGTAACACTGCTGTACCGCTCTCTCAGAAAGCCATCACTCAAACCCCCGTTATCAGTGCCGTGTCACTCACTTGAAACCTCATCACTCAACCCGACTAAACCCAGATAACCCCAGTGTGTGTGTAAATATTGAGCAATCTTTCATCAATTCCACTGAAACTCAAGCGCAGACCCTGAGGGGTTCTCGGCTCAATCAACTAAACCGAAAAGAGAGAGAGCGAGAATTTGATGTGCTCGGGTCCTGCTGCAGGTAGCAAACAACACGGCACGGCGCCGGAGCTGTAATTATCCCACAGCGCCAGCAATCAGAAATGGGAATTATGGAAATGTTATAATTTTAAATAGAAAGAAATGAAGAAAGAGCTGATGATATAAACTCGCTGAGACGTCAGGATTGTGTTTGTGTGCCGCTTCATTTTTTCGTGGTTGTTGTTGTTGTTGTTGTACTCGGGCCGTGTGTTGAGTGACATGTTCATTAGCTGCGCGGCGTTGTTTCTAATTAACGCGGCCGGCGGAGGTGACATTAGGACACGGCTTTGGTTAATTAGCCCACAGGCTGCTAGAACGATTAGCGCTGCGGAGTTTAAGGACGTCTGAAAAGCACTTTTCAATAACTTCAAAAAAAGGGAAAGTGTTTCAGGCCTCGACACAAAAGCGAAGCCATTACATCATCACGCGGGCGAGACGCGGCGTCTGTGTTAGCGACCGAGTCGGGGTCGCGCAGCTCCGTGGAGCTAAAGAAAAACATAAAACTAAAAAAAAACATTAGTACCACGTTAGCACACCAGCTCTAATACGTTATGAAGAGATGTTTACGTTATATTCATGGAAGGAGTCTCCAGTGTTTAAAAAAAAATAAATAAAGCATTAAATAATATCAATAAGAAAGAAAGAAAGAGGGACGACGAAGGAAAAACATTTCATGATTGCTTCATTTTTAAATGTGTGTCTGCAGTTACAAACGTACAACTTTATTCCTTTTAACTTTTATGTAAAAAGATGAAATAAACAGATTTATTTTGTCATTAGTGAAACACTTTCTGACCTCTGGTCTGAGTACACACACACACACACACACACACACACACACACACACACACACACCGTCCCGAGGACATTAGTTGTGTGATAAGCGCTCTTCACTTCACAAGATGTTAATTTAAATTCCAATTAACTTTTCAATTAGAATTATCTCTCTCTTCTCATAACCACCGGAGCGTTCGCTGATGTTTATTTGTTTGTTTTTTTTGGAGAGGAAGTGGAGGCGCGGCGGATCGGCGCTCTGAGCCGCAGGTGAACAGACTGATAAGAGGGACCGGTAGAGGACGTGGACGGAGACCGAATATAAAACACAAACACACTGCGCTGTGATAAACAAACAAACAAACAAACAAAAAAACTTTGTCACAGTCATGACGTCTCAAAATGCGTGTACTAGAGGCGGGGCTACACGTGAGTCATGTCATCTCACTGTAGTCTAAAAGACACATCAGACCATACAACTAAAGAAAGAAAGAAAGAAAGAAAGTGAAATATCAAACTCAAAGGCAAAAATCAAGACACAAGGAAAACTAGACAGAAGAGATACGTTACAAAAGAGAATAAACAAAAACAAAGAAAGAAAAAAAAGAAAGACAAAATGAAGAACATACTGTATTGAAAACTTAAGACAAGAGATAGAAATGAATAAAAAAAACAAAAAGAACATCACGAAGACTAGACAGAAAAGAGATAGAAGAAAGAAAAAAAGAGAGAAAGAAGAAAATCAAAAAGAACCTAATGAAACCTAAAAAGAAAAGAAATAATTAAGAAAAAAGGACAGAAAAAGTAGGAGTACAAAATGTGAAAAGTAGTAAAAAAACAAGAAATCAAGAAGAATGCCATGAAGTCTAGGAAGTAAAGAAAGAAGAAAAAGAAAGAAAATCATAAATGAAACAGGGAGACAAAAGAGATGGAAAAAGCAGCTCGTTATTAACAGAAAAGTTTTTAAAAAAGAAATCAAGGTAGTTTAGGAAAGTTTAATGGATTGTAATAATTGATAATTGACTTCTTAGAATTAAGCAGTAAAAAGCTGTAAGATATTGCTTTCTAAAGGGGGGCGGGGCATCACTGACTCCACCTGCTCTACCGTTCCACTCACAGCTTCTGTGATGTCTCACGACGTCTCGGGTGTTAACTCTCACCAGGATCCTGAGGATCCTCAGACCACGCCCCCCTGACCCGCTGAAGCTCCCGAGACGAGAACGCGGCCCGCAGCCCCGATCACGAGTCCGGCGGAAGCCCCGATCACGCTCCGCGCGGGATACGTTTCCCAACAGGGGACGATCACGTCTCGCTTTCGTTTGTCCCAGAAAGAACATGGGAGACGGTGTTGGAGTCGCTGAACCCTGATATTTCATCATGTTCTTTCCAACAGGAGGAATGAAAATGCCAAGTGTGGCATGAAATATTCATTCATACGCCAGGGCTTTTTATGTAAAAATATGGCTGACTGATTCTATTAACTCAAACCTGTAATTTATGCTCCTGCTGAAGGTTATTGTCGCTAAATTTAGCCTGTAAAATCCAGTTAGGTCCAATAAAATGAACCACTGACTCTGCGGCACGACTCCGCCAGCCTGAGCGGCGCGGACGAAATACTTTCAAGAATGTTTTTTTTTTTTTTAAAGGTGGTCGTAAAGAAAATGTATAGAAACTAACTACAAAAATGTTATTGTTAAATCCAAACATAATCACCTGAAGAAGAGAAAATGCAAGCGGTACTATGGGAACGGAGGCCACGCCCTCTTCCGCAGACAGGTGGAATGTAGAGAGGCCACGCCGCATTGTCTAGGACTGACAGGTAAAGAGGCCACGCCTCCATCACTAAGGCTAATAGTGCACCACAGCCATGATCACATCTAAAACGCCGGCCTCCCAGGAACTCCCTTAATTGAGTTGCATGTGAAAATGTCATAAGTCCCGGTTTGACTCGAACACCCATGGTGTACTGTATATAGGCCTAATTTTACCTCTCTATGGATCGTGCAGCAGAAATGTTACAGGTTATTACTTAAATGAATTTTTTTGAAAACGAGCGAGAGAGAAAGTTATTATTGTTATTAGTTACACGGCTGAAATCTTCATCTCCAGGTTTCTGTTAGGAACTCATTAATTACCTCCAAAAAAAAAACCTCATTTTTACAACACAGCTCAGCGTTAACATCATCTCAGGGACTATTAAAAAACAAAACTCTGAACCGTACGAGTTCCCGCTCGGCCCAGCTGTGGGACAATAAAACAAAAAGTAATCAGTAACAACGACTCTCGGCTGCAGACGTCCGACATCTGTCTCACTCAGGGGGCTGATTCGCAAAGTTTTACAGCCGGAGCCTTTTCACACAGGCTGCTTTATTTACAGGCAAGAATTTGGTGCAATAAAACGTCTAAATAGAGACACGCCGCCATTTCCCAGCAAATCCACTACATTCCATTTACGTGATAATTGGGTGTGTTTAAAAAAAAAAAAAAAAAAGAGGAAAGAAAGAAAGGAAGAAAAAAAAAAGAAATGCAATAATTACATGACCAGGAGAGCACACAGCAGTTTGATGCGATGATTAACCATAATTTTAGTTTAGCAAAATGTTTTCTAGGAAGAAAAAAAAAAATCCATGTCAAACATTCTAAGAAAGTTTTAACAAAGCACATTTAAACCGTTCGAATAATGCAAAGTTTTGAAAAAAAGATATTTCACTAGAGGAAAGATATTTTACTTTTGAGTATGTGTGTTTTTTTTCTTTTTAAATCAAAACAGTGCTTGCAACGTTGTTTTGTTAGATATACGAGAACAAATGTAATTAAAACATTAAATTAGAGAACAATTAAATTAATCGATTATTTTTTATTATTTTTTTAATGTAAAATGTTGCAGTTCCTCGATGATCCGACTCTCGAAACTGTTCACATACTGGAAGGCAGAAGGAAATTATTCGCTAATTATTATTATATAATAATACGGGGGAAAAGGTTTCAGTTTGTTACTAGAGACCATAAAGACTGGACTTTGGAGCGATGGAAAAAGGTCATGTGACCTTTTTTTTTTTTTTGATCCAGATTGATCCTATTCCAGAGTGATGGGCGTGTCAGGGTAAGAAGGGAAGCGCATGAAGCGAAGTGTCCACTGTACAAGCCTCTGGAGACAGTGTTATGATCTGGGGTTGATTATGGGGCAATAAAATGAAGTCAGCTGACCACCTGAATGTACTGAGTCCTGACCTTTAACCCCAGTGAGACTCTTAGGGATGTGCTGGAGAAGATTGTACACAGCGGGCCGCCGCTCACATCATCAGTACAAGATCTTAGAGAGGAATGAATGCAAATCCGGATGTAAATAAATGCTGCGACATTGAATAAGCTGATCAAAATGATGTAGTTAAAGCTAACGGCAATAAAATATTAGTGTGTGCGACTCTTTTTTACATGTATACGTACAGTATATGTATGTTTTACAACCATTAAATTTTTCTTTCCTCTTTTAGCAATTAATCAAAAAGTTTATCTCTTGCTTATTCGTTAACAGAGAGTAATTTAAGCATCAGCTGTTTTTACGACACTTTATCATCAGAAATGAATCTAGCTCTACCGACATCCGGCCAGTTGTTTCTGTTAAAATAGCGTTTGTGTTGTTATTAGAGTTTTGGGTCTAATTAAACCTGTACATGATGCTTATTTAGCTAAACCAGTTTGTCAGTTATGATTAACTTCCTCACATCAGATTAAAGAGATGTTGATTAGCAAATTTGCATAAATTTCCCAACAGGAAAGCAAACTTAAAGTGTAATTAATTAGTGGGGGGAAAAAACAAAAGTCGCGGAGAAGAAGAAGAAGAAGAAGAAGAAGTGTGTGTGATACGCACGCTGGATTTGGCTCCAGGTTATTTTTACTGGCTCATAAAAAACGAGTGTGAAATGGAATCCTGTGGGAACATTAGATTCGCACATAATTGCACGACGGCCAAATGAGAGACGGAGGAGGAGAGCTTCGTTTTGCTGAACGCGCTGGTGAGAACGCTGTAAAACGTTCCTGGGAGACACGTCCTCCCGTAACCTCGTTCACTTAGGGATGTTTGCTAATAGTGTTTCTGCCAAAATGTGGACGTGTTTTGATAAAGTCCCTGTTAAGCCAGCATTACCGCGGTTATCTAAAGGTCCTCCAGGAGTTACTCTCTCTTTAGACATCAAACACATCGGTTCTGTAAAGGACGGCCATCTTTATTTAAAACAAGAGCTCTTTTTAAGAGACTCTGGTGCTACGAAATTGATGCAAACTCAACATTAGGGGGCGACAGGACAGAAACTTCACTTCATGGTCCTTAAAAAATATTACTACGACACGGGATACAGAATTTTAATCAGCAGTACAGGTTGGGTTCTTTAAAAAAACATTTAAAAAAATCTTTAATGTCTAAAAAGTAGAGTTTAGAGATTTGTTTGATCTTTTGTTGCTCAGTTTTGGATTTAGAATCGATTCACACTTTTTATATTATATAGCTGAACTTTTAACAAACAGTAAAAAATTGACAAATTAATTATGTACCTGAGCTTTTGCAGAGAATACAAACCTCTTTCATCCGCAAATACTTTGTTTTATAATGTTATTGCTGCTTCTTCTTTAGATTTTACGAGCGGTTGGTACAACACCACCACCTACTGGACTGTAGTGTGGAGAGAAGATTGGCAGGGACAAGGTTGATTAGATACTTTTAGTTGTTTTTAATACTTTAAAACTTGTAAGAAATATAACTGCTTGAGAAAAACAAGACAATAAACATGAGTCCTGCTGAATGGAATCGAAAATCACAATGTCTCTGATTGAAAGCTCTAGAAAAAGTAGGGGGCGGGATCGTTCTTTTTTTTTTTTTTTAGATTTTGTTCTAATTCTAAACAAACCTAACTAATCATTTGTTCCTGCCACACAGGATGTTGTATTGTCTCAATAGTTTAAAGTACAGTTTAAACAACTGAAGGATTACAGAAGAATAGCAAAGTTTAACTACCTCAAATGCAACATATGTCAATTAAAAAATGACTTTTCTTCTTTATGTCTTAATGTCTTCTTTAGTTAGTGTGCCACAGCATAAATAAATTATCTCCTCTATCTCTAGCACCTTTTTTTTAGCTAACTTTTTTAAATTAACATTTCAACATTAACATAAAAAATTACATTAAACATCAAATTGAATTTGAAACTGTCTTAATTACAAAAAAAAAAAAACATTTTACAATTTTATGTTCAAAATCAATATAAAATCAGCTATTTCTGACGGGTTGTAATTCTAAGGAAAAAAACATTCAAAATGTGACTGTTATAATAACATAAAAACGTATCAACACAACTTATCACGAAACTGATATTACAGATATTAATTACAAATATTGCATGTTACTGTTTTAAAATGTTAAATCTAGGCTCTGTAGAAAATGTTATATTCATTTCATCACCACATTTTCTTAGTTCTTCTGCCTCCACAGGCTGTTCCAACAAGTGACTCTGACCAACAAAATCAAGAAAAAAAAGCAGGAAATATAAACTCAGTAACATAAAAACACGAACTGCGGTTACCCAAGATCCACAGATCCTTAGATTCCATCTGAGGTCATTCAGACCCCCTGTGGTTTTCAGCAATTACATTAAACGTTAGCATCACAATCCTATTAGCATCCCAGTAGAACCGTCCTGTTCCCACATGAAGAGACCAATTGTCCATCACCTCGGTGCAGCCTCCTCGAAAAGAAAAGCCACTCTGTTGGGGTAATGGTGGTGGGCAGGTTGTGGAAACGACCCTGCAGAGGGACAAACTTTTCAGCACCAGAGATTCTCATCATTATGCATGCCGCTTCCTCCAGCTCCCATGGCGCCGGTTCAATCCTGCACTAAGGGCAGCTGCCCGGTATGTGTCCAACCCTGAGCCAGAAACACTTCAAGAAAAAAAGCTGTGAGAACTTAAAGTTATATACAGACACTTAAGTGCAAAAGAGGCACATCTGTGGGAAGAGAGTCAGATTCGGAGATGGGGGAGGGGGGGGGGGGGGACATCTGTCTCTATTATAAGAAACACCTAAAAAAAAAGGGTTCAAAAGTAAAGAGGAAGCAGAAGCCTGAGTAATTGAATTTAGTAATTCAAACTGCATCAGACAGGTACACAGGCCACGCCTTCTTTATCCCATTCACTAAGACTGACAGATACATAAGCCACGCCTTTTTTCATCTCGTTCACTAAGATTGACAGGTGCATAAACTAAGCCCATTTAATATTTTTCACTACGACTGACAGGTGCATAAGCCACACCCCTTTCATCTCCTTTACTAAGACTGATGGGTACATAAGCCACGCCCCTTTCACCTCCTTCACTAGGGATAACCTGTATATAAGCCACGCCTCCTTCATCTTCTCCACCAGGACCGACTTATACATAACTCTTTCATCTCTTTCACTATGACAGACGGTTACATAAGCCACGCCTCTTTCATCTCATTCACCTGGACTGACAGGTAAATAAGCCCCGCCTCTTTCATCTCATTCACTACGACCAACAGGTAGATCAGCCACGCCTCTCTGATAGCAGGTAAATAAGCCACGCCTTTTTCATCACCTTCACTAAGACTGACAGGTTCAAAAGCAACGCCTCTTTCATCTCCTTCATTGGGGATAACATGTACATAAGCCATGCCTCTCTGATAACAGGTGCATAAGCCACACCCCTTTCATCTCCTTTACTAAGACTGACAGGTACATAAGCCACGCCCCTTTCACCTCCTTCACTAGGGATAATATGTATACAAGCCACGCCTCCTTTACCTTCTCCACCAGGGCCGACTTATACATAACTCTTTCATCTCTTTCACTATGACAGACGGGTACATAAGCCACGCCTCTTTCATCACCTTCACTAAGACTGACAAGTAAATAAGCCACGCCTCTTTCATCTCCTTCACTAGGGATAACATGTACATAAGCCACGCCTCTTTCATCTCCTTCACTAGGGATAGCAGGTACATAAGCCACGCCTCTTTCACCTCCTTCACTAGGGATAGCAGGTACATAAGCCACGCCTCTTTCACCTCCTTTATTAACCATAGCAGGTACATAAGCAACGCCTTTTTATGAGCTTCTTGTGTAGAACTAATAATTATTCTATTGAACTGGACTATCGTTTGATTGGTTACAGTAGCTGTTTACATCCCGCTGTTTACATGAGCACTGTGGGTGACTCGCATCTGATCTGATTTGTCGAGGTTCCACTTAGAAACTCAGAAAATTCTGTAAAGATTCCGATTTAATCTCCAGTTTTGCTCTTAAAATTAGACTCAATTTGAAACGCTGTCCTCTTAGGGAGCCTTCACCCAAACGCAACTCATGAAAAGTGACAGCGTTTATAAATTATTTACGATAATCGTATCGCTGCGTATCATATTACTGTTTAGCAGCACACTCCTCTCATATAAAGCTACTTTAGTCATTAATGCATTAAAGATGTCTGATACGCATCCGCGTCCATTCCTAGTTACTCCTTAATAGCTGAATATGACCCGAAGCTTAATGGAGTGTATTTCTGTGATTACCATCTTTAAAAAAAAAAAAAAAAAAAAGAAAGTCTCCATCCAGAGAGCTGCTCGGTAATTGTTAAATATTTGTTGCTTAATGCACTGTGAGGATGATGAGAAAGTGTTTGTAGGCCTGCTGAGGCTTTCACTTCACTCTCATTCGTCTTCATGACTGACGGCTCGCGAGCGCCACAGCATGCTAATGCGACACGAGACGAGTCGATCTGATTGGATTATTGAAGATCAGCGTCAAGTGAGATGAATAGCAACGCACACGGTTAAGGTTTAGTATGTGCGTGTGTGTGTGTGTGTGTGCGTGTGATGGGACATGGAGTCACTTTCAAGTAAGTGAGTTATTGACTATTCGACACGGGCCTCGTCCTGACCTCATCCACATTCTGTGAAAACGTCTAGATCATTTCTATATTTACCACATAATTAACTAGTGGTTTTCCGACGTGCTGTACGTCATTGTGCCACTTACAGAATTTCGGAAGCAACACCTGTTTAACTTCTGACAAGTCATACGGCATGTTGGAATGCGAGAAAGAAAAAAAAACATAATTCAAAGTGTGAGCGAGTATATTTTGTTAGTGGGCGAATATATACAACATTTATTCAGGAGAGAAATAAATCTAATCTCGAGCGCATGCTAGGTTGGTTAGATTGGCAAGATTAGCTAAGAATGGCGGAACCATCGGAGTGTTGTTATGGTTACACTGTGCACATCAAAAGCTTTTATTTTTAAAACAAGAATAAACTAATATCAAAGCTACAAGTTTGACTACCTGACACATCTGAGATTTTTATTTTTGTAATATCTAAACGCAGCTAATCGAATCGCGTATTGTTCCACTTTCACCTGCTACTTGTTGATCTTTCAAAAAATAAATCTGTGTCAGATTGCAGCAATGCCTTCTGGGAAAGGCTACATCAATGTAGACTCGATCTTTCATCTTAAGGTAATCTAATGAAGTTCACTTGAGCTGATAAAGTAATGGAACGAGCCCTGGGGGTTTGAACCGAGGGGAAAAGGAGAGGGCAGGTTATTGGATCGCAGCCGCCGTGGTAGAGGGCTAATGCGTTTATCTAGATGTGATATAAATGAAGTTGTGAAGCTGCTGTCTTCTGAGTGTGTGCTTCTTTTAAGTATGAGAATCGAACAACATAAATTTATAACTTTATAAATTTTGTAAAAAGAAGATTTAGTAAAAACTTCCATAGAAAGATCGAGAATGGGAAAGCGAAACTTGATAACACTTGACATGACAAAGTGTGTGACGTTATTTAAAACACAGTGTTTAAAAAAAAATATATCTACTATAATAATGCCTCAGCCAATCAGACATGGTCTAGGACAGGGCTTAGGTTATATCTAAGAAAGATAAAATATTTACACTGAAAAATAACTAAAGCACTTCTTTCCTTTACATGTTCTGAGGTTAAAATTTACAAAACAAGCTGCAAAACACATCACATCGTTAAAGCAATCATGGAGAAATATTTGAATTGAACAAGTAGCATTCTATTTCACAGAAACACACTAATACAGTGGAACCTCGGATTACGAGCATAATTCGTTCCGGGAGCGGGCTCGTATTCCAAAACACTCGTAAACCAAATTTAATTTTCCCATAGGAAATAATGGAAACTTAAATTATTCG
>JAQMYG010000018.1:21616729-21642861 GCA_030014215.1 Clariallabes teugelsi
ACGCATGCACGGATGTTGATTATACCAATAAGAGACGAGCACTAAGACCCAGCAGGGGAGACGATTACCCACAATTCGCAGCGAAAGAGAGAGAAAAACCGTTGGCTCAGTTGTGATGATGTGACGCTCGGCGTCAAAATAAGAAGCGCATGCGTGATACATGATACTCGGTGCTCGTAAACCAAGACAATGCTCAGTTTCCAAATCAAAATTTATTTAAAATCTTTGCTCGTCTTGAGGAACACTCGTAAACCGCGTTACTCGTAATCCGAGGTTTCACTGTATGTTAAATACAGAAATATAACAATAACCTTCATATACAATGTGATGCTCTTCACCTTGATGCAGCTAGCTAATGCAAATATTTAGCAAAGTTTGAAAAAAATTCTCTCAAAAAGCATGGACGATACTTTATACAGTGTAACCTTGGATTACGAGCATAATTCGTTCTGGAAGTGGGCTCATATTCCAAAACACTCGTAAATCAAAGCAAATTTTCCCATAAGAAATAATGGAAACTTAAATTGTTCGTTCCAAAAAAATAAATACATAAAAATAATTAACACAAAATCTAAAGTAAAAATAAAACAAATTAACCTGCACTTTACCTTTAAAAAAAGGTAAAAATAAATCCCGACAGATAAGTGTTTCCGTTTATGCGTGCAGGAGCCGCGCGCGTGTGTGTGTGTGTGAACCTCACAATTCGAGGTTCCACTGTACTACTTTAAGAAGGGATGTTAACATTTACAACAATAGTTAATAACATTAACAAACTTATCATCAGTAAGTATTTAACTGATTAATGATTGATTAACTGATAATGTTTGTTTTTCATTATATTTCCCCATTGCTCACATATCTCTTAACTTACACACCACAAGAGGGTGCACTTGTAGTTCAGTCGGTTCACTGCACTGGATGCATTTTTAGCGACCTCGTTTTTGTTTTTGAATGAGGACAGAGAAACAGAAGCAGTACTTCTAACAGGTTTATGGTATCTTCTTATTCTAACTGTTTAAACCTTTTGGGCTTTATAACCAATTTATTGGAACTAGAACTATTTAAATAAAACAAACTGAGAAAAACGTCTTCTTTCGCATTAATTACTAACGATAATCGCCGTATGAATCTCACGCACTCATAATGTTAGCATGTACTGTATAATATCTAACAATGAGCTCCTATTTCTCTGTTACTCACAGTGCATTATGGGTAATACACACCCTGAACCAGTGAAACTTACACCCTAAAAAGTGCTCAGAAATGTAATAACAGCTATTAAGATGGCGTGTTAGGATGAATTCTACAGGATAAAATGTAGAGATTAAAATAAACCTTATCTAGACATCAAGAGTTTTGGATCGCAGCCTACATTCCGCTTAAACAGGCGTTCGTGTCAAAATCGAGTGCGTGGTTGCCGTCCTGCACCTATTTTTTCCCCCTCATCCATCCTTTCTCTGAAAGCAATTACTGCGGGCCTCTGCAATTCCCAGCTCGTCGCAATCCATCTGAACGGGGAGAACAAAAATAAATAAAAACCGAGCGAGCTTCGGAACAGGACCGTTTCAGAAACGTTTCTTAGCTAATGTCTGTTTCCAGTTAGCGATAAACAGCAGTGACGCCTCATAAAGCACGGGTGTAAATGGTTTAGAACACCAGCGGTGGGTCTGCCAGTGATAAACCTGCTTCCAATCAGCAGTCAAATTGCAAGTGCATTAGCGAAACCATGCTTGACTACGTTACAGCGCGAAGCATTAAAACCGTAAATCAGCGAGATTTCACACCAGCCGACTGGTTTGGACGGATCTGGAAACACAACACGTGTTAAAGCAGTAAATCTTTCACTTAGGCTTCATGCTGTAAAGTATTTAACGGTTGTGAATTTCTTTTTTTGTCTACAGAAATTAGACGAGCTACTAAGCAAGGAAGCATACAGATTCATCATCACATACTGTAAGAAAACCTAACCCTGGAATAAATAAGTAAATAAATATACCAGGAGGAAAAGACACATGGCATTGACTGATTTGTCTCAAGCAGCTATATTTCAATATTCAATATTTTTATATATTCTATATTTAAATATTAAAAATGACTAAAAAACACAAAAAGTTTTGTTGTTGACTGTGTAAATATCATGTCTCATACAAAGCCATAAACTTTTTGCCCATCTTCTGCTCCACACTCCAATTCAGTAGGTGGCAGTATTGCACCAACCGCACCGAATGCCAAAAGGTGCAATTCCTGGAATGTCCACTAGGAGCAGGAAATGTCCAACTTTACAACAGAAATAAACTTTTGCATTCTGGTACCAAAAAAAACAGTTTTACTATCACTAGCTAGATTGCATATTCATGACAACTGTATAGGGGTGAATTTTTATAAAAACTCATCAGTTGAAACTGCATTATTTATTAATGAAAATTATGCATAATTCAGAGAGTGGCTGATTTGAGTGACAGCTGCATTGCAGGTATCAAACCGCTAGCTGTCTGCTATGCATCGCTAACCGTCTAACTTCAATCACTGTAGTTGAACTTCCACCAAGAAATGGAGGAGTGGACAAGGGACGAGTTAAATCAAATGAAACATAACATTAGTATATAGATTAATGTACGCCATGTCAGCATTTTAGCTAAGCTAGCTAGCTTGTGGTAGCTGACAAAAGTAGGCCTGTTCCAACCAAAACCCGGGCTCTGTTCGGTCCACCCATTTGGCCATTTTTGATCACGGCGGGTTTGTCCAGTTCTTTTTTGCAGTCGGTTGTCTCGTGCAAAGACATAATCTTTTGCTCCACATTCCAGTCCAGTAGGTGGCAGTATTGCACCAACCGCACACAAACTCAAAAGAAGAAAAAAAAAAAAGAAGTACTCCCATAAATCCCACTTTTACTGAATCATTCTGTAATTCCTGCAAAAGCTGTGGATTACATTGAAAGATCGATTACTAAGATCAATTACACTGCATAATCGATTGAATCGCATGGCTCTAGATCCAATAAACAATATTTTGAGCAAGCAGTAAAAAAAATCAACCAGGCGTTAAAGATGAAAGTTAGAGAGTAAACGCTCTGCTGGAGGAGGAGTAAAAAAAAGTGAAGGAAACTAGAGTTTAACTAACAAACGAACTGATAAATTGTCTAGCTTTCTGTCTGTCTGTAAAACTGTCTGGAGTGGCCAGTTTGTACACTCCACCTGTCTGTCTGCATATCCTTCCATCTGTCAGTCTTTGTGTCGGCATATATATCCATCCAAGTGTTTTTCTTTTCATCTGTCCATCCATATATCTGAGCATCTTGGTCTTTATCTGTTCAAATGTCTCTCTGTTTATCTCTCTTTCTATCCATCAGTTCATCCACATATACATAATCGTATTAAATTTCACTTCACTTTTCTCTCCCTCTCTCTTTGTCTCTCTCTTTGCCAGCATTTCAGCGGTTAAGGAGGCAGCGAGTGTTTTCTGAGACTCACTAAACCCTTAAAAACCTCCCTGTGTGAGTGTGTACGTGCGTGTGCGTGACCACGTCTGCTCCAGAATAAAAATAAGAACTCCACACACACCAACCAGACGTTCAGAGCATTACAACCTCGCAGATACGACGTATAAACATCCAGAAACACCGCAGACCGGCGCAGTGCCGAGGGAAACGCTCTCATTAGAGCCCGCAGCCGCAAACACGCCAAATTCAGCACATATGGGCGACAGAACAGCGCAGCAGCATGGGGACATGTGTGTGTCTGTCTGCGGGCGGGTGCGTGTGTGTATGTGTGTGTGTGTGTGTGTGTGTAAGCAGCTTTGCACAGAGTGGCATTAGAGGGCTGGGGCACTGCAAAAGTGCCAATTAGTTCTTACTGCCAGGGAGGAGAGAGGCTGTGAAAGATAACACACACACACACACACACACACTTACTTTAAACATACACAAAAATAAAAAGGATTACTAGATCACACATGCCCACACTGCCATCCGCCCACCCACACACACACGCCCATACACCCACACACACAACCTCAAACACACACACACACACACAGCCGTTACACTTTCATGTCACAATTAATTCAAATAATTAATATTATTTTTGTATTTTTGTTGTATTTCTATAGTACATGTTAATTATCAGATTATTAGCTATAAATAAACCTTGGTGCTAATAAATTTCTTAGCCAGAATCTCAGTCAGCCGTGTTATCATTCTATTCGAAATAAGATCTATAGTAAAGACAGCGAGAAGGAAAATATGTGTGTTTACCTCTAACACAAAGCTAGCTAATGACTGTAAAAATAATTTATTTGCACCTCAGGTATCCAATATTTTTTTTTAAAGATGTAATTTACTTCGAAATAACATCTTTAAAAAATGTCTAGTAATATTTTTTACCTCATACAGAACGCTAGCTAATGACTTTGAATAAAGACCTTTGTTCACAATTGTTCATTAGTGTCTATTAGCATCTCAGGTTTTCCTTTTTTTTTTTTTTTTAGCTTTCCGCTGAAATAAAATGGCTGAAAATAATTAGCTAGTATCTGGGTAGGTGTGTCAGCTTTCTGTTTAAAATAATGTTTAAAGAAGGAAGTCTAGTTGTGTATTTACCTCAGAGATTATGCTAGCTAGTGATTTTACGTAAAGACATTTGTTCACAATTGTTCGCAAGCGTCTCTTAGCATCTCAGGTTTCTCATTTTCTAGTTTTCTGTTGAAATAAAATGGCTGAAAAAGGAAGGCTAGCTGTGTATTTACCTCAGAGATTATGCTAGCTCATTATTTTAAGTAAAAGAATTATCATAATTGTTACCCAGAATTTGTTAGCTTTCTGTTCAGAATATTTATTGAAAGAAGTCTAGTTATGTATTTACCTCAAAAAATGAAGTTAGCTAGTGATTGAGCATTTTTTTGTTCTCAATTGTTAGCTAGAATCTCAGATGGAAATGTCCGTATTCTATACAAAATACAATCTAAAAAGACAGAGTAAGGGAGAGTAAGGGAGAGAAAGAAGACTGATTGTGTGTTTACCTCAAACGCAAAATTAACGACTAACTGTGTGTTAAGAAATTTGTTTCATAATTGTTAGCTAGCATCTCAGGCGCTCAGGCAGACATTTTGGCTTTGTATCCAAAATCTGAAACCTTGTTGTCTGTTTATCTCACACACACACACACACACACACACACTTTATTAATGTTGTTTAGTTTTTTCTTTGCGCCTCATATAGCCTTGCTAGCTTTCTATTTCGAGATCAAGTATAAGCAAAAATTTTAGTTGTATGTTTACCTCAAGCAAAACAAAACTAGCTAGGGATTTTGTATACAGATATTTGTTCACTGTCAGCTACATCAGGTAGCTGTGTTATGTTAGGGTTGTAAATAACATCTAAAAATAAAAAGAGAAAGTGAGGGAAACATCTAATTTTGCATTTACCTCAGTTATGAAGCTAGCTAATGATTATGGGTAAAGATTCTTGTTTGCTAGCATCTCAGGGTAGCCACATTAACACTTCATTTGGAATAAGATCAGTTTAGTTAAGTATTTAGGTCAGACAGGAAGCTAAGTAGCTAGTGTACTTTATTTAGGTAAAGAAATTCACATATCTTAGTATCTTATATAGACAGATGACTAGGTAGCTAAATTAAATTGGTGCTAGCTAGATAATATTTTAACTGCTAGATACAAATACAGGTACAATTCCGATTTTTCTTCTACCAGTCTATTTTTCCTTACGCTAATTCGTAGCGAATTAGAGGGAGGGGAATCACCAGGGATCAGTCGATACAATAATATCACGATATCCAGATGTAGATTCAATCTGTATTGCTATTTTGTAAGTATCACAATTCAATATTCTTTTTCAGATTTTACTACAATACTACAATGTACCATCTGTAGGACAATAGAGAAACTGCAACCTTTTTTTCCCCAACCTCAAATGCAAACATATCCAAGTTTAAAATTAATTAATTAATTAAAAAAAATAAAAATTGCAGTCAGTACACAAAAGAATCGCAATTCTTGAACCAACCATATATATTTTTTCCACCATATCTAGCGAATTCACAGATATTTCCTACTAATCATGCCATTAGATTTTTCTTTTGTTAAAAACTTTTTTTCATATGTAAGCAGCATATTTAAAAACATGCTACGATTACAAAAGTGCACAAAATTTGTTGCAAATTTGTTAGCAAAACTAAATACCATGATAAAAATGTTCGTAAGTATCGCGATTATGCGATTATACCCTCGCAAACACAAACACACACACAGAGTTCTTTAACTACACATAGGAAAAGGGAGGAGGGGAACAAATGGCTGTAGCCAATACTACAATACAACAAAAGTCTCATTGTTTGAGAACGAAATGCTTGAAAAGTGTGAGTGTGCTTCTCCCTGGGGATTAAGAACGAAAGTGTATGTGTGTGTGTGTGTGTGTTTCGTCCGACATATACACGGTGAGTGCATAGGGATCGACATCCTGTCACGCCTTATTACGATGCCTCACTCAAGTTGTTTGTGAAAATCTTTCAACATTTCAATTAACACGTTTCTGATTACAAGCATGTGGATTTCTGTGGGTGTATGTGTATGTGTGTGTGTGTGTGTGTGTTGTTTTGATGTGAGGGTGTTATTTATTTATTTATTCATTTATGCACCTTTAAGAACACTCGGTCACGTCTGATTCAGGGTGGGAAGGGTGGGATGATGGGTCCATGGCGTATACACACACACACACACACACACACACTCTGTTGTCACATTTAAGCTTAAATGCATTGCAGAGGCAGGGTAGTGACGACATGATGTGACATGATGTACCAAGAATATCTTATGACATCACAGATGTTGTTGTTTTTTTGTTTTTGTTTTTTTTTGCATATTGATAATCTCATTAACTTATGATGCATGATGCACAGGATTTGTGCAGGAAAGACATGTATTTACTACATGGGGCATTTCATTTATGCTGAAAATAATGTGCACTTAATGGATGGGTCGATGTGACAGCACAGTCTCTCTCTCTCTCTCTCTCTCTCTCTCTCTGTCTTCCTCATTCTCTTTTTTTTTTTTTTTTCTTAGTGCAGTGATGAGCAGCAAGCAGTTGCAACAACAAAATCCAATGCATTTCACAGAAACTCAAACGCACGAGCAGAACCTGGCAGTCTCGCGTGCTTCAAGGTTAAACCGTCAGGATTCGACTGCAATTCGGTTTAAAGGATCTGAACCTCGATCCACCGAGCACGACATGAACAACAATCCAACTTTGCAATGCATGAAGTTAATGTGTGTGAGAATGTCCCCGGGAAACCCAGAATCAAGCCGTTACGAATTGATTAACCCCAAGTTTCTCTAAACTCACCAGGAATGCGTGCACACTTGTGTAAAATAGCGAATGCATAATCTTAATGCACACATGCACGCCGTTAAAACGCTCTGAACAGTAATAATAATAATAACAATAACGATAACGATGATGATGATAATAATAAACCCCCATGCACGCACCGTGTCTCCGGTTTGGTCCTCGCGCTCTTCGCATTTCTCTCTCACCGGGAAACTCCGCGCTCGATTTTAACAAAAAGAAGAAGAACAAAATCCACTTTTCAGATTTTTCACCCCAGAAAAAAACGCGAAGCAAAAATCTCCCGCTGCTCGCGGACTCCGTGTGTAAAATCCCGCGTGCGCCGCTTTATTCTTTATTCTTTACGCGCGTGCCGGAGTTTTTCCTTCCTTTCCGTCCTCCTTCCACACACTCACTCACTCACGCGCGAGCGCGCGCGCGCGATTACTTCTGCTCCCGTTTCTACCCGCAGCGAGCTCTGGTCACACACACACACACACACACACACACACACTCACTCTCTCTCGCGCGCGCACGCGCCGCGCTCTCTCTCTCGGACTCTCTGCTCGTTCACGCGCCCCGGCTCCCCTTCGGAAGTCTTCGGAAAGCGATCGGCTCTTTTCGAGTCTGCGCGAGGCGCGGGGGAGGAGGGGGAGGGGGGGGGGCGAGTTTCTGGAGCTGGTGTTGGTGCTGAGCAAAAAAAAAAAAACAATTTTTGTATCAAATCAATAAATGCAAAATACAATCCGACTTGTCACTTAATGTTAATGTTAAAAAATGTTGAGTAGTTCCATGTGCTCCGGCGCTTTACAGCGGAACCTCTGCGTACCGATGTAGAAACCAAAAACGAAATTTTCGTATTGCGAAACGCATTTTCCCCGATAGGAAATAATGTAAACACAGGTAATCCGTTCCAAAATATGACCAATCCTAGATGTGCCCCCGTGGAATTTCATTGCACACTCGTTTAAAAAATGTGCTTTTACCGTGAATTGCGTGCGATCGCGTTCATTAAGTGGATTTCAATCGCACACTCATAAGCGCGTACTTAAAAATGTACAGCGCCATCTCTTAAATTTTGAGCTTTGTTTGCACAAATGAAGGTCGATTTTTTTTATTTATATACGTTTTTTTTTCCCATTTAAATTCCAAAGTAGCATATCTTCTCTTCCCGTGGGGCCGATCGCGATGAAACAAAGCCTACTGTATATGTTACCTCAAGCTCGGCCGAATACACCTGTAAAAACCCCATTAAAATTCGTTCAGTAGTTTTTATGTGATGCGTGCACAAACAAACAGACAGACAAAAAAAATTCCAAAAAACATCTTGATGTGTTCTATTACTCATCTTACGTCCCCACAAATTATTTTTCCGCAAATATCTTCGACGTACAGACAGTACAGACACAGACAAAATCACTTTACAGTTCTATTATATGTATAGATTACCCATTTCCAACAATATAATGAAATTTTTTTGCATATAAAAACAATCAAAATGTTTAGACATGTAAATGAAGTAAACTATGAAATAAGCAGACATTAAACCTCACCTAACCTTCATTTATGATTCCTCTCTTTCTCCACAACGACCGCTTCAAAAACCAAACTGTTTTCTCCTTGCTGACATTCCTGAGACCCATGGTGCTATGTCTTCAGTAAATCTAGCATAAAATGGCAAAAAAACACAAAAATATGTTAACTTTCTTTTCTTGCCTTTCCACTGATGCAAACAAATTTTTTAATGACTCCTGGACATATGTGTGACGTTCGCTCGTATGTCGAAAATCCTTCGCATACCAAGACAAATTTTGTGCAAAATTTCGGTTCTTAAGGCGGGGTACAACTTTCATATACCAAGGTTCCACTGTACTGTGTTGTCGGTCTTTTGGCTGCTCCTGTCAAAGGTTCGCCACAACAACTTAGCACAGGTTTGGGATCAACACTGCCTCCAGTGGCTAGGAATCGAACCCAGGCCTTCCTTCAGTATGGCAGGTGATAAACCTACCACTGAGCCATCACTGCCCATACTGTCGCTGCACGATATTATACAGTACAATACAAACTGCTAGTCCATGTAGTAATTATTACACAGTATAATCAATATTATACACCAACATCCATCATGTCAGATGTTTCGTGTGGGTGAAGAAATTTACCTCTCAGCAGATTTTTCTGTCAGGCAGCACAGTGGCGTAGTGGTTAGCACTGTCACCTTGCACCTCCAGGGTCTGGGTTCGATTCCCGCCTAAGGTCTGTGTGCATGGAGTTTGCATGTTCTCCCTGTGCTCGGTGGGTTTCCTCCGGGTTCCTTCCACAGTCTAAAGACATCCAGATTAGACTTATTGGCGTTCCCAAATTCCCTGTAGACTGTGTGTGTGCCCAGCAATTTATTGGCACCCTGTCCTGGGTGTACCCCGCCTGGGTATCCTGGGATAGGCTCCAGGCCCCCCCGCGACCCTGAATACAGGATAAAGCGGTATAGAAGATGAGAGCGTGAGTGATGTTTCTGTCATGGATTGTTTTCCGCATCATGGAGGCTAAAAATTATTTCGAAAAGTAATGAATGAAACACGATTTACTGTTACCACTGCAAAGTTTTTAAAAAATTTATAAACAGCACATCCTGTAGTGTTTTATTCCTCTTACACCACAGCGACTTATACTTACAACAGAACCTCGGCATACAAAACGCCCTCCATTACTGAAAATTTTGCAAAAAATTTGCATCGGCATACGAATGAAACGAACGCCGCCTAAGTCTGGGAGCCGTTCAAAAAGTTTAATCCCTAATTATTTCATGTTTTATACATGCATTATTTAATATTTTACTTAATTTACACATCTTTTCGAAATGCTCTGATTGTTTTTATATGCAATTTTTTTTTATTATAGTGTGGGAAATTGCCTGCATTTACATTATATCCTAGGGGAAAATATGTTTTGCAATACAAGTTTTCCCCTTAAGAACTCGCCTCCTGGAACAGGTTCCACTTTTTTACCCATTTAGTCTCCGTTCACATTACCAGCCTGAAGTGACTCAAATCACTTTCAATCAGGAACTGAGTCACTTTCATGTGCAGTCTCACATCAGTAGATCAGATACATGGTCATGTGACTTGAATGACAATGGTCAGATCGAAATTTACAATATGTGACTTTTTGCCACTGCGTATGCGAAGGGCGTGACATCATCAGTCAGCACCTGGATTTAATTTAAAAATGAGTGGAGGACCTCAGAGACGGTAGTTAGTGGAGGGAAAGTGAAATGTGTGATTTAGTAGATATTTGGGGCAGTTATTCTGTCTAAAGCAGCAGAAATAAAGCAGCCTTTGAGATGATTTCACTGAGCAAAGTCCACCTTAATGTCAGATAAAAGTCACTCGGAATTATGAATATGAACCGTCATGACATGTGAATCCGATCTTACCCAAAGATCAGAACTGAACTACGCAGCTCGTAATGTGAGTGTAGCCTTAGTTACATCTAACTCGGTGGTCGGTGGTGCATGGTGTCCGATGGTTTTCCTTCAGAGTCTCATTAATGATTACGCTTGTTTTTCTAACACACACTTAGATAACATATTTCATTACTTACTTACTGTTATATCGTAAGTGTTAATGGGAACTAACTGACTTTGCAGAGATTTCACAACTATAAATGTTAGTTGTAACTATTAATGGACAAAAAAGTTCAGCATGTTGCTCTTTAATAGATATATTTTTGTGTCGTTAACTGTTAGAGAAACAAATGCTTTTATAGCAAAATAATCAATTTATTGTTACTGATACCTAACTGTACAGTAACTCACACCATTATTATAACCCTGCGCTTGATTATTCTCTTTAGTTTTATTCCTTACATAAATATTTTACAGAGTTACTGGAAATGTGACTTTTAAACAACAACTAACTAATTAGATATAAATTTAGCTTTAAGAATCTTTTGAACACTCAGTGGCAGGGAAAATATTTACACAGTAAATGCAGAAATACATTTTCACATATCTGAATAAATAAATATATAAAGCACAAAGGACATTTTTATTCCTTTGCTACACGTTTAGCCTTGGCGACTCTACGGCTTCATGCACAGTGTGCAAGCAGAAATTCTATATTTAAAAAAGGAAATCTTTATAAAATGCCTTTGATACTGTATGTAATGTTGCAGCAGAGTTTGTTATAAAGAAAAAGGCGAAAGCAAATGGACCAGATGAGATGAGACGAGACAGACAAGCCAGCAGGACGAAAAAACAAATGTCCTTCAGGTCTCCGGAGTCACAATGAGGAAATGACACTCAGCAGGTGCACAGAGAAAAGAGAATGGAGGAGAGAATAGCGGAGGGCGAAGAGACTAAAAGCCTTGAATATGTTGCTGTCTCTGAAGGATGCCTTTAGTTACACAAAAAAAAATAATCAAAGTTAAAACACCACTAGACCTCTTACCCTCATATTTCTTAAAACAGATTCTGCCAGAAGCAATCAAAACAATTTTAAAAATAGTTCTTTCCTCAGCACTGGCTATGTACATAAATATTTTAAACTAGCAGTTATCAACCCCATGATTAAAAAACCTGACCTCAACCCCAGTCAGCTGTGCAACTATAGACCACGTTATCCCCAGGATCCAAGAAAAGGCTGTAGCACAGCAGGACAGAGACATCGCTGGTTAAAGTGGTAAATGACCTCCTACTGACCTCTGATCAGGGTTGTGTCTCCTTGCTTGTGTTGCTTGACCTTTATGCAGCGTTTGACACCATTGATCATAGTAATCTCCTCGCTAGATTAGAAAATGTTGTAGTTGTTAAGGGAACGGCCTCATCCTGGATCAGATCCTATTTGACTGATCTGATCAGTTTGTAGATGTAAACAGTGACCTCTCTACGCATAGCAAGTTAAAGTTCAATGTTCTGTTCCACCGTTATGCTGAAGACACGCAGTTATACAGTATGTCTCAGCAAAGCCAGATGAGAGACTTATCAAAAGCTGACGGATATGTAAAGGACATTAGACACTGGATGGACAGTAACTTCTTTCTTCTTAATTCTAACAGGACAAAAGTTCTGTTACTGGACGTGCTGCTAGTAGAAAGTTTTCTGATCACACGGTAACTCTGGATGGCCTTTCTATTTCATCATGTGCAGAAGTAAAACACCTCGATGTGATTATTGATTCCAGGCTTTCATTTGAAGCTCTTGTAGATAATATTACTAGGATAGTCTTCTTTCATCTCAGAAATATTGCCAAGACAAGAAATATAATGTCACTACAGGTACGTGATGCAGAGAAAATAGTTCATGCTTTTGTTACCTCTAGGTTGGACTACTGTAATGCCTTACGGTCTGGATTTTCTACTATGAGCACAAACAAGCTCATTTAGTCCAGAATGCAGCAGCCAGAGACCTCACTAGAACCAGAGGACGTGAGCACATCACCCCTATCTTATCCACACTGCACTGGCTCCCAGTGAAATTTCACATTGATTTTAATATACTACTAGAGCTCTGGCCTGTGACGTAAAACCAAACCAGCCACCACGTTGTCTGTTGATCTCTCTGTGGTTTTTCAATGGGAATCTAAAAGTTAAAAGACATTTTCGTTTAGATTCCCATTGAAAAACAGAACAGAGATGTGTGATTATCAGTTAGAACTTCCTCTACGTTTACTGTTAAGTTGTGGTTTCCTCAAAGCTAAAATTAGCAAAATAAAAATCAATCATTTTTTAAATGTGCAGCAACCTCAGTTACTCATCAGCCAGCATGAATAGTGAGGCAGGTGTATAGAAAGGTAAAGAGAAAGAGGTGACAAACTGACATGTTTAATAACAAAATGTAAACTATGTTGATGTTCTGCTTAAATGATGTTTAATATTAAATCATACCAGATGTGATATCTGTAAATATCCCCATATCATGAATCTGCCAGTGCAATGTCATTGAAAGTGCTCTAAAGAACAGCTGTTCTTTGAAAACATCTGCAATATCCAATATGTTTTGCCATAAACATATGGCAAATGTTTTATATGTGGATGACGCGACTGCAAGACCTGTAAAGCACTAAACGGTACCTGAGTGAACTGGTGAAATTCTATGATCCGCCACAGCTACTTGGATCGAAAGGTGCAGGCTACTTGTTGATACCTTGTATAATGAAGACCACAGCAGGGTGCAGAATCAAATAGCCTTCCAGTTAGTGTTCAGGTCTAGGGTGAAAGCTGATTATTTAGTCAAGCCACTTTTTCTTTTGGATAAACAGGCATTTTTTGGGGACTGTGGACTGAGATGTTTGCATACGGATGTCCCCCAGTTCTCACACATACACTGAGGTTTATTGGCGGTATGACTGGCCCTAACCCTCATTGTGTGTCTTACTTTCTGGTTCTCCCTTTTAATTATGCTGTCATAGCTCATCTTGCACAGGTGCCAGGTGTCGAATATATTGTCCTTAATCATTACGTGACAATTAGCATACCTAATAATCTCTCTCTCTCTCTCACTTTCTCTCTTTCTGTCAGGCTAAACAAATGCTACTCCTGCAATACCAGTGATCCCGACCCCCTCTGCTCTCCAGACCGGCCTGATCCATATCGATGCCCTACTTCTTACTGGTTGGAGTTCTCATCACATGTAGACACTCATTCCTGCTGAGACATCATATGGACGGCTTAAAGCTACACTTAGAAAGATTTCTTCGGAACACCTAGGACTTCTTTACCTTGTACTTTTATTCAGCTTTAGGCCTGAATTTTTTCTCTCAAGTCTCCCATCAGTGAACACTTCAAAAATGTTCTTCAAAAATATATAATTTGTATTAAAGCTATAATGAATTTCCCGGACATAAAACTGCATAATTTTATGATACATCGCACAGTCATAGCAGGGAATTATTTATAACCGCACTATCCGGTGTAGGCCAGATGAAAATGCGTTCCCTGTTGAGTCTGGTTCCCTTCAGCGTTCCTCCCCCACCACCGTACCTCACACATTATGGACAAAACTTATAATTATGAACTTATACCTGGGATTTATATACTGTATTCCTGAAAAGCTCAAGGTCAATTTATGTTCTACAACATGGCTGTAGAATTCTGGATTCTGATTGGTCAGGAGGTGTTTTCCAGCAAAAAACAAAACAAAAAAGGATAATAATTCATGTAAATGAATGCACTCATTCTAATATGTCTAAGATTTAGATATGTCTAATAGTTTAAAAACATCTGTAAGTGTTGATGTGCTGGACATGTATGGAATGAGTCTCCAGTGTCCACTCAGAGTTAAAGTTGTAACTTTACATTTCACATCCTCATGACAGAGGAGTGTATGATATGGGTTTTCTCAGTAACTTCTAGAAGAAAGAAAAAAAGACTGATGAGATAATGACTTCACACCCACTGTAATGAAAGTAAGAAAAGGAACTAACTTCTTCGGCTGATGTCCTACAACATTTTATACAGTAAATAAACATTATGGCATGGCATTGAAATAAAACAATTGTAACCACTGGCCTCTTGCTGTGGTACAGTATAGGAGGGATAAAAACAAACAAACATTTGTTGGCTAAGGACACACCATGTTCAGCTAATCCATGGATTCTTTTTCTCTGGTTTGCTGAGAGTGTTTTCCATCCGGCACTCCTGGAGACGTTCCTCGAATGAAGCTCTTGTGGGACTTTGCATTTTCACTTTCTTTGTAAGAGAGAGGGAGAGAGAGAGCATGAGCAAATGGACATTAACTGGTTAATATTTAATTCGGTGTACGTGAGGCAGTGGATCTGAAGGGTGGTGGGCTCGCTAATGGGGGCAGATTGGGTATCATGGTAGAGATCACGAAACGGCCCCTGGGAGAGCTCAGTGGCTCCATTAATGCCTTTTTTTTCTAGAGGAGAAGCCACATGGAGACACGCTGTCCAGGTATTGACCACTCGCTGGAGAATCGGCGGCTTGGGTTGAAAGCACATTCATTAAACACAAAATCTAAATCGTTTCTCACACAGTAGGAGAAACCTTAATCATGACTGTTGCACCACAAATCTACGTTTACTTTTTATCGCGTTACTCTGACGGGGCTGCTGTGTTTTAGAAAAAAAACGAATCCGAAACTGAACCGAATTTCATTCATCGTGTTGAAGATGTATTACAAATTCATTTAGTTCCTCATATAGCATGAGTACAGTGTTACCAAAAACAAGGCCGCTCCTATGGGGCGCTGTGGCCGTTTAGCGCCTTCGGTTTAACGAAGTTATTTCTGAAAATTCAATATTCTACTGCTTTGTACAGTCTAACTGAATTGACCATCTGAGCCTGGCTAGTCTCTCTAAACCAATCGCATTAAACCATCGCACGGCAATGAAATCAATAAACATAGATTGCAAAGATGTGGGATTTACTGCAGCATCGGGTCAATTATTCGTTCGAAGTCTCGTGTAGCCCGTTTATTCTGTTTTCACAAACTGAAAGATAACACCATGTTGGTTGATTTGTCTTAATAATTAAAATAAAAATGAACTAATCAAATACCGAGCGAGTACCGGAGGAGACCGCTCGATTGTTTAATTTTATTAAACATGTCTTCTGATTAAAACTACAAATCAGGATGTGAAATAAACACTTCCTTATAGATTACTTCTCCATTTTCTGTAATCTGTTGACTGAATTTGGAGCAACTGTTGTTGCTGGACACATTAATAGAAACTCGCGCTGTTGTCAGACCAATCTGAATCAACAATTCAATATAATGTGTCGTACTGTATGTAGGAGAAAGGCGACGAGGTGGCGTAGTGGTGAGCACTGTTGCACCTCCAGAGTCGAGGGTTCGAGTCCCGTCTCGGGTCTGTGTACATGGAGTTTGCATGTTCTCCTGTTCTTGGTGGATTTCCTTCAACAGGCCAAAGATATGAAGAGTAGGCCTGAGTGTGTGTGTGTGTGTGTGTGGTGTGTGATAAGATAAGACTGGCACCATGTTGAGAGTGTACCCCGCCTAGTGCCCCGTGTCCCCCGGTATACAGGATCAGCATGATAGAGAATGAGAGACATGGGTAAGAGAGTAAGTGCAGTGTACTTTGGTAATAAATGTACAATAAGAAGTTGCATGAAGTTTCAGAGAAACGGAGCATTTATGCTATTTTTAAAGCAGCTGCATTTACAAGTGGTTCATCATCTACAGTGTTCACCTGCACATGACTTGCAAGAAAACGCTGACGTGCAAAAATGGCGAAATATCCACGTTCATTTCAGCAACCGTGTGCAATAAAGCATCTCACGAGTCTGGACCAAATGGAAAACACAACCACTTAAGTTTTTTTTTTTTTTTTTTTTTTCATTATTATTTTTATCCATTTTTATGCGGTTTTTTTTCTTTCTTTTCTGAGCAGCCGAAATGATTTGCCTGCTCTCAGAGCGAATGTGCCTGATGACTGTTTTTATTGAGTCAGATGTTCCATTAGATGGGAAGCGAGAGGAGCTAACGCCAGCCGCGCGCTGTAGCCATGCGCTTTTTGCCAGACCTCACACCACGGTCATTAGCGAGCCTCAGAGACTTACTGTCTCTCTGTGACCGCAATTAGAAAGACAAAATGTCACTTATTGCGAACGTTCTGGCTCGTATGCTGTTAACCAGGAATGATGAATGGAAGTTAGAGGCCGTACATATTTAACAGCCTTTCGAGGGATTTCTAGAGGTTTATGTGCCATAGCTAATCGTGCTTCTGAAATGTGAAATTATATCATGCTAATTTTATTTTTCTCACTGGGTGACTGATTTAATATCATCATTATTATTATTATTATTATTATTAATAATAATAATAATAATAATAATAATAATAGTAGTAGTAGCAATAATGATAATAAACTATGGAACCTAATAGATTTCTCCAAAAACTACATCACATTACACCACAACGCTCTTAAATTCTGCACTCTGATTGGTCAGAAAGTATTAATGCATTTCCTATAACAGCAGCCCTGAAAATAGTGCTGATACAAATCACCGGTTTATATAAATTAAGCAATATCACACCCGAGGTCATGCTGTTGTGCTGGATATTATTGATATTGTTTTATTAATAACAGCTCATTTAAGGAACAGAGGTAATGTGTAATGCTGATTTGGTTTATAATATGTAGTGCTGAAGTTTATTTAACATTCATGGAAGGAGTCTTCAGTGCTTGTCAGTGCAGATCTTAGTCTCCACCCGTGAAATTTGGACAGTGAGATCCTGAGGCTGGAATAAGGGTAGACTGCAAATTGTAAAAAAGAATAAATAAATAATTAAATATAGAAAGTGGTAGATGTAAAGATGGCCACCTCGTAACAATCCAGTGTCTTTGATGTTTGTTGATGAGTTGATTTGTTTTTTTTCTCCATTTTTTAACTATCCTGTACGACCTGGATGAGTAAAAACCTTCTCCTTGTCTTTTGCTATTAAACCTCTTCAAATAGACTTTCCCCCAGTCGCCTCCATTCCTCCGGATCTAAATCATCAGGGAATCAAGATGTCCTAGGCGTAGAGTTTTTATCATCACACGCTGAACAAATGTAAAGCACCTTTTTCGCCATGTCGGTATTATCAGAGAGATTTATTTGCTCCAAATTGACAATAGAGCTGGTGTTTGCCTCCAGACTTAGATAAGAGCCTTGACCAGGTTTAAAGATAAGGAACCTATTGAAGCGGGCGCAGAGCACGGATATGGAAGGCCTCAGGGGAGATGGTTTGATCTCCCGGCCCCTTCTGCCCTCGCGCTGCACGAGGACCCTCTCGGCTGGTTTGGATAATAATTGGACTTTATATAAAGCTTCATGGAGCAAAGATACTCGCCTGGGGTGTCGTGAGTCATGAGCTCGGCCACGGAGATCCCGACCCCGGCTGCGTGTCAGTGTAAGATCTGACAGCTGAGAGACATCACAGGAAAAATATTTAGTTGGGCCGTTAATAGGAGGAGAACAGTATCGACCGTTCTGATACGTTCTTCAGGACAGTGGAGTACAGTTTTTCTGTATGACTAAAACAGGTTAACGGCGGCACGGTGATGTAGTGGTTAGCACTGTCACCTTGCACCTTCAGGATCCGGGTTCGATTCCCGTCTCTGTGTGCATGGAGTTTGCATGTTCTCCCCGTGCTTGGTGGGTTTCCTCCGGGTACTCTGGTTTCCTCCCAAAGTCCAAAAACATGTAGGTTTGGCTAATTGGCGTTCCCAAATTGCCCGGAAATCCTGAACAAGTGTGATGGGAGATCACTTGGTGAAGTCTCATGATAAAAAACCATCCAGTAGAAACCAGAGTCATGTTTAATAGTAAAAGTAACTTAACAAGTTAACAAGTCTCATTGCAATCGCAGTTCAATCATTCTGCAGTGGACATTTACAGATGTCACCCTTCATTCACCCAAACCCCGTACACCTCTATTCCTCTAATCCTCAGCGTCCCCCTCTCTCTCTCCGTGTCTCTCCTTTAGTACAGACCAGTACAGTAATATGGCAGGCTCTATTACCCTGTACGTTCCCCTTCCAGGCCACCGTGTCTTTAATTTCACGCTTTGTTAATGTCCTCTGTCCTCCCCGTGTCCTGCGCGGTGCCCTCTGTGAGTAAAGACGGCCTCTGGCTTCACTGTACCTCGGGGAGCTGTCTTCCGCTTTTCTCTCCAGATGTTGCAGTAAAACAGTTCCGCGGAGACAGGCCGAGACTCGCTCCTTCAGCAGGACACAACCTTCAGCGTGTTGTTGCATCAGCGTCGATAACTAACGGTCTCTCGCGACAGTTTTATTTCTGTTTTAATCTTCGCATCATCATTTTTGTTTACAATTGCGGTAACGTGGAGTTCTGGATGAGGCTTTAATACCGCATGTCCATATTCACACCTCAGTTTGAGAGAATTAAAACACAGGAAGTGAACATGACCAGAACAGGAAGCCATGCGCTGAGGTTGGAGCGTGCTCAGGGGAACACTGTCCTCAATGAGCTCTGAAATAACTCAAAGAGGAAGTTTTGCTGAAAAAACACAACAACGTTTGTTATTTCACATCATGAATAAAACTGTGATGACAAGATAAAGAGAGAGAAAATAATGATGATATGATGCATCCATGACTGTAAGAGTTACCGAATGACCCTGGGACAGACGGGTCCACGATTTACAAAACAAAACAAGCTATAAAATTCTGCACCAAACCCGCCTCGTCACATCCCGAGCCTTCAGAATGAGGAGAAGGCGAAGGAGCGAAGTCAGAACAAAAGAGGACTAAAATGAGACGGAGCCCCTCCTGTCAGGGGAACAAAGGAACTGAAATGAGTCTGGGCTTGGCATTGGGGGTCTCGTTGCGAGTAACTCGATCACTTTGTGGATGAACTCGGGGGTCTCTGGTATGAGCTCATTGATCTGCAGCGGGGGAGGGGAGGGGGGGGGCGAGAGCAGGCGACGGGCGACAGACTTTCCAGTCGGCACGCGGGGGAGAGGAACGCTGAGACGGAGAGGAACGCTGAGACGGAGCGACACGCGGCCCGAGTCAGAGCTCGAACTCAATCAGAGAAACCCGTGATCTTAGTCTCCAGTTAATAAAATTAACGTTTTATAATCAGCAGCAGAGTTTAAGCAAAAACTTTTCTAAAACAGAACATTCCCGAGTGCTTTATTCCTCTTACACCACAGAAACTTACCTTCGCTCAGATTTAATAATGAACAACTTTTTAATGGAGTAGATGATTAGGGACAGAAAGACAGACAGGGAGACATATGAATATAAAACAGACAGACAGATAAACAATAGATAGACAGGCAGACTGAGAGACAGACAACCATCTAGCTAGAGAGATAGAAAGACAGACAGACAGACAGTCAGACAGACAGATACTGTATAACAATAGCTAGCTACTGTAGATAGGTGGACAGGTGGATACATAAATATTAATGATTAAAGACAGACAGAAAGACAGATATATAAGATAGATACTGTAGGTAGATAGATAAAAGGACAAAAGGACAGAATAACAGAGAGATACTGTATAACAATAACTAGCTAGATCATTGGATATATGGATACATAAATATTAATAATTAATGACAGGCAGAGAGACAGACAAATAGCTAGCTAAATAAATAGGCAGATAGACAGACAGTAAAAATAGCTAGCTAGATGTTAATAATTAAAGACAGACAGAGCGAGAGAGGCAGAGAGAGTTAACTAGACAGACTCATACATAGACAGACAGACAGACAGACAGACCGATAGATAAATAGCTATAGTAGTTACTGTATATAGAGAGAAAGACAGAGAAAGGTCAGACAGACAGAAAGGCCAAGCTACAGGCACGGATAAAGACAGGGAGACAGACTAACACATAAACGTACAGACAGACAGACAGATGGAGAGAAAACAGCCCAATAAAGCATAAACTAAAACTACTTATAAAACGATGGGACAAAAAAAACACTAAGGCACAATAAATATCACATAAATATAAAGGAATAAATAAGAAATAGGACGACCCGGGCCGCATGCGAGTGATATTAGATGTATTACACATTAGACGTCCATCGTTTACTGATTAGTCATGAAGGAGAGGATTATGGGATTTACGCTGGAGTAATTATCTTAAACCCGGTGACACAGTGACACACATAATCCAGTGACGACTGGCGTGATGATGATACACACTCGGGGAGAAATGTGAAACAGTCCTTCTGTAATCACAGTGCAGACGTCTGGGTTTTAAAACGAAACGCCAGAACTTACAGAAATCAATAAAACGGGGAATTTTGATCAAAAGAGAAATGTAAGAGACTCACCCGTCCACCAGTCCACGCCTAGTGAGTAATTCTGCATCACACCAGTTCATTACAGCATGTACACGAGGTCCATAACACACCGTGTGATTCTGTAAGTGAGTGTGTTCTACATGAGGTTATACCATAAACATGCCTCTAATCATAGACCTGTAGTTAAACAACATTGTTACGCTACGTTCTACGCATGCAGGTGTAAAAAAGCGATTGACATTTACAGAAGAAGGCGATGGTGATGAGACTCTTAGCTGAGGCGGCTCGGAGCTCACTGCAGTCGTTTCCATGAACATTCATGTAAAAGTCATCAAAGGAGTTCCTGGGAGGCCGGGGTTTCAGACATGAAGCAGGCAGTCCAATCATGTCTCTGTGCATTAGTGTAGCAGGGGATTATAATAAATAATAATAAAGGGGGGGTTAGAACTATGTTTCAAAAGTCCCGCTTTGACTTGAACGGACCTTTTATTAGCATTCAACTCTCTGTAGAAGTTAATATTATATAAAATATGTCTGTTTTTAAAGTGAAGATGTAATAAAAAAAAAGTTACAGCTTTACCTCTGACTGTTACAAAGCGCTCACACTGGAGACTCCTTCCATCAATGTTAAAAAAAAAAATGCATTCTTCACTATAATCAGCAATTTCACACATTTTCAAACTCTGTTATTATTAGCAGAACAGTCTCCGCTTAGGTTCCCGTGAAGAACCGGTTACTATAGCAATGATAAAAAAGACTGATGGTCCTAAAGAATGTAAATGAATGCAAATGAATGTAGACGTCACTTCCAATTTGGCTCGTTAAACTATTTAATTACCAAAAGAAAAAAGAAAAAAGAAAAAACGAAACCGAACGCAATGAGGAAACGTAACGCCGTCCCCAGAAAACGTCTTAATTAGGATGAATGACGGAGCTGATGATGATGATAAAACAGTACGAGTAAAGCAGGCGATCCATCACTGTGTCATGTTTCTGCAAAATAAATGTTTCCTGTCATGAGATTTTCAAACTGATGTCTTTTTTTTTCTGCTGTCTATAATTGAGGCTGCTAATAAACTCGAACGCACTGTTTAGCGTACAGTGAGCTCTGTTATTAATAAACTTTGATTAACTGTGACTCCTTGCACACATTAATTATATATTTTTTTCCTTTCTCAATCTCTTATTTTTTGTATCATCAACTTGATAACAAAATAACAAAATGACAGGAATAACAAAATGCCGAAGCGTGAGAAATGAAAGTTTTCCCTGGTGCACGTCAGGGTCCTGCTCCTGCATATTTTCAGCCTTTTAAAGCGTTTATTCATGTCAAACACTGTGACATGCCGACAGAAGATGGGAGCTCGGCTATTGTTTGAGATCCCAGCGTGCCTCTTGTTGCCTGGAAACCAGCCGTAATGACCCACTCCCCCACCACCCCTCCCTTTTATTTTCAATTCCTCACCTTCTTTCTCACCCACTTTGGCAAACAGTGCCACATTCTTTGCTTTAGTTTCCAAGTTGTCTAACACTTTGGCCGTTTAGATATGTAACGAGCGCGACTCTGAAGCGGCCCGACTTCGGTGTAGAGTCTGTTGATGTGGAGTCTCAGCTAAGGCTTTCCCTCAGAACAAAAGTTCTTCAAAATGCTCTAATACCAACGTGCGGCACAAACCCGGAGAACTCTGTCTCGGTAATGACTCGGAACTATTGCAAGATCTTCAACATGAAACTCTCTACCTAGATATTTCTACGTAGATGCAATAACATTGTATTCAAATACATACAGTTCAATATGGAGTTGGTTCCCCAGTTGGTTTTGCATCTATAACAGCTTCCACTCTTCTTGGAAGGCCGTCCACCAGATGTTGTAGTGTTTCAGTAAGAATTCGTGCCCATTCATTCTGTATGAGGTCAGGCACTGATGTTGGACGAGAAGGTCCTGGCTCACAATCTCCGCTCCAGTTTATCTCAAAGGTGCTCGATGGGATTGAGGTCTCAGGGCTCTGTGTTTTCGGGCAGGTCAAGTTCTTCCACACCGAACTAATCAAACCGTGTCTTTATAGTCCTTGCTTTGTGCACTGGGGCTCAGTCATGGTGGAGTAGAAAAGGGCCTTCACCAAACTGTTGCCACAAAGTTTAGTGAAGGATAGCATTGTCCAAGATGTCTTGGTATGCTGAAGCATTAAGATTGTCCTTCACTGTGGATAAGGGGCCTGATTGATTGAAACACCTGAATTCAATAATTAACAGGTTTGGACAAAGACTTTTGTCCATATAGCTCATGTAGCTAGTTGATACACTTTGAAAATCCACTTGCTAGCATTACAGCGTAGTAGCCTTAAAGCATTTAAACCTGGCAAACTTAAGTTCATCAATCATGAATCATTTCATTTAGAATCAACTACGGGGTTGAATGACCACTAGGACCACCGGGCTCCTAAAGCGAGCCAATCCCCATAGACCCTCACGGTAAAATATCCAACTTTACAACAAGTTTTGGTCTCCATAGCTAGACTTCTTATTCTTAGACAACTTTACAGGGGTTGAATTTTATGTAACTCGTCAGTTAAAATGATATGAAGCCATAACATTATGCATAATTAGGAGCAAAGCATGGGACAACGTGTAGGGTATGGATGATGGAATTCAATCATATGCAAAGTAACATTATCATTAGAATGAGACCTACAGTTGGCGGTAATGTTAACCACCGTTAAACAACAAAGGAGAAAAATATCAAAGAAAACATTAGCATATAAATTATCCTTGGCTACCATGGCATTTTAACGAAGGTAATGCTAAGCTAGCTAGCATGTGGTAACTAAGTTAAGTAGGCATGTTCCAACCAACAGCCAACAGTTCCTACCAAGATGGTAATGACCAGAGCTCCCACAGGCGAACAGAATTCCTCCAGTTCTTTTTATACCTTTGTTGGAATCGACGATACAATTAAATTAAATGGAATTCGACAATTAAATTATACTGTATATAAGGGCGGCACGATACGTGCCCCAAGTCCCCTGTGCTCCCCGCGACCCTGGACACAGGATAAAGCGGTAAAGAAGATGCATCCTTCATACAGTATAAAGTCATGTATTTGTTTTGAGTCACTAAGATTAGCCGCTACACCAGTCAAATGCTCTAAACTAACAATGCTAATTTTCTATTATTTATTTTATTTTTTATTTACCTTTATTTAACCAGGCAAGACAGATTAAGAACAGGTTTCTTATTTACAACTGTGGCCTTACAATTTAAACTATATACCTAGCTAATTTTCTCTGCAAACATTAGCTAGCTTGGTTCATTTGTTGCATAAAGGTTTATTAACTTAGTGTCGATTTCCTTTTTATCACCTTATCGTTGCCTTTTGCATTTTTCGACGCAGCTCACATCCATTAATCTGCCTCACACTGGGTTTATAAGGTTCTACACCAGGCAAGGTTTAGTTTCTTTTTGTCTCATCCAGGAAGTCTCTTTGAACTCACCACATTTACATATTGCTTTTGACTGCAATGAAATTCATGCAACACTTACTCACGTATAAATCATGTGGACTTCTTTTTGTTTGCACATGCAATTTATTCCCTTTCAGCTCGTGCTATTGGGGCTCGCGGTAAATCAGGGCCGGGGCGTAATAACAAACCGACCTGACGGTGATGATGCTCCAATGCTAATATTACCCTCACGTGTGCTATTTATGTGCTAGACGTCCGCGTGTACAGTATGATTTACTATGCGACTTCGATTGAAATGTAATGATGTCCTAAAACGCTCCTCTCGTATTCCACATGGGAATGCACTGAGATAAGACCAGGAGAATCCAGCAAGGTGACCTGCGTGTGTAATGCATGTGTTTATGTATATGTGTGTGTGTGTGTGTGTGTGTGTGTGTGTGTGTGTAATTTGTGAGCCTTGGCTGTCAAATGCCTACAGGAAGGTATTTATCAACAGCGTCACTATCGTGAGTGGTTACGGGCTGTCAGTAATCTGTTCTGCTACTCTGACGTCGCTGACTGATCACTAATGTTCCTTATGTCATTTTCACAAGCCGGCATCTGCGCAAAGCACGTGACATGCACACGAAACGACGCATAAACATATATTGTTTACAAACAAGTTTGCTATAGAAGTAGCCTCAGGACATTTTATTATTTATAGAGATTATATGCGTTATGCTAATTTTAAAAAATTATGCTTCAGTTTTTTGAAATATTTAATAGCTTTTGTGAAATTTTTTTTTTAATGTTGCAAAAAAAAAGAGTAAAAATGATGCTTGGGTGGAAAGTGGAAATATTGGTCTATGTAGATGAGATTGGAAAAATAGTTAAAGCAGGTCATCGAAATGTGAGACGATGAAATAAGTCCATTATTTCAATGTTATATACCAGGATCTAAACATAAATACAAACACAAACATGGCCACTGATGGCACTGGGGGCTGTTTAGAAAAAAAAAAAAAGACAAGCAACCTCAAACATTGTTTTTCTTATCTTTTTTTTGTTTATAAATTTGACATCCTCTTCAGAATTTTCCCACAGACATAGTTAATGTTTAATGTTTATCATCTAAATATACTGTTTTATTATTTTGTAAACGACCATCTACTTCACCGCTTCCCATTTCTGACAATAGCTCCATTTCTTTGGGCTTGGAGTTGTGGTGGCTCAGTGTGTTAAGGCTCCGAGTTAATGATCGGAAGGTTGGCGGTACCAGACCCTGCTCCGCTAGGTTGCAGCTGTTGGTCCCGTGAGCAAGACCCATAACCCTGTCTGCTCCAGGGTGTGCTGTAAAAATAGCTGATCCTACACTCTTACCCCTGCCTACACAGCTGGGATATGTGAAGAATAAAGAATTTCACTGTGCGGTAATGTATATGTGACAAATAACGGCTGAATTTGTCTGAAACACTGGCCTCCCAGGAACTCCTTTAAATGGTGCTTCTAAAGGTCAGGACTGAGCGAGGGGGGGGGGGGGGGGTGCGTGGCAATAACTCCCAGCCGCGTTCCTGTAAGGTGCAAGTGGTGTTGTCACACAGACAGATGTGT
>JAQMYG010000018.1:21644154-21661062 GCA_030014215.1 Clariallabes teugelsi
TTGTGTTTTACATATGGTTCTTGAAAAATAAAGCTATAAAAAAAAAAAAAAAAAAAATTAAAGATTTTTACATTTTCAATCAACATTCTTTCATTGTATTGCCTTACGGGTAAACTGTGACATTGAGTCAATCCTTCCACCTAATCAAGTATAGATGAAGTCCTGATGTTTAGAACTCTGATGCATTTCATGTTGCTGGTACAACTGGAAATGAGAAAGCAGCGTAGAATTGAAACGAATGATTCCTCTAAATTAATATATGAGCACATCACCGGTGACCAGGCTTCACATCGCACGCCGCTTGATTTACTGATGAGCGCTCGTTTTTTTAGTCATTTCATTCGTGTCGTTTAAGTGGCCCTCCATTAACCTCGGCCCGCCCCGGAGGCAGTGCTGATGGAGAGGAAAATGCATTTCCAGGAAGCGTAATTAACACGACGGAATCTGTTCTGCAGGTATACACATAACAAGTGCACTTCATTAAAGGCTGGGATTTGTTTTTACCCCTGGCCACCTCATCGTACAGAAGAGTGCTTGAGAAAATATTGAATTTCCACTGAATTTTCCACAGCACTAAGAAACATTTTAACCAAGAACAGGGTGTGTTTACTTCTGAGTAATGCTTAGTATGGGTTTTTACAGCATCATCTTTCCAGTTTGTGCTTTTAAATATAACAGTATTTTTCCCCTGGATTTTAGCCCCACCCCTTTTTCCCACACAACTCATCTAAGTGATTTTGTTTTTCAATGTATTTATTTATTTAATTGCTATTTATTCTATCTCAGTGGCTTTAACAGTCCACTAAACTTCATATCTTGACATTAAGGTCTTTCTTGGTAGCAGGTTTTTAATAATAATATTTTTATATTGGCAAAGGTTTTACGCCGGATGGACTTCCTGGCGGAATCCCTTCCATTTTATCTGGGCTTGGGACCGGTACTGCAGGGTGCCAACCCACTGAAGGCGGGCCTCAAACCAGGTCCTCAGACCCTCAATCCAACAACCTAGAGCCTTAGCCGACTGAGACACCACTTCCCTAATACTGATAATAATAATAATGATAATAATAACAATCATTTTTAGATGTGTCGTATAAACACAGGTGGAAAAAGAGATGAATGAAAGAGAATTTAAATGGTATACTGAAAAGTGACACCTGAGACCTTGGATGGTTAAAGAAAGTACTTTACAACTATGGTGTGTGTGTGAAGTTTCTGCTTGTTGCAACTTTGAACAACCTGTTAGTGAGGGTGAGGGTGTCCAAATCATTTTCTATTTCACTTTCCTCAAAAAAGTAGCTAAACGCATTTAAAAAAGAAAAAAAAATTAATCAAAAACCAAATCTATCTCTAATATTTCTTTTGTTTCTCTTTTCTCAGTTTTCTTTTAAACTATTTTACATGACCTTCACTTTCATATGCTTTTTTAAACTTCTTTACTGACGTATACAAGATAAGATTCAAAATACAAGATTCTTGTTTCATAATGATTTATAGGTAATTAAAAAAAAACTTATTGTAATATCTTGTCCCAGCTTTTAATAGTATGTTTATAATTTCCTGTGCAGTTAACTGTTGTTTCTTCATTCTGTATAGCACCGGTCATCATGACGAGACGGCTTTACAGGAATCCACGCTGCTAATAAACGATCTGAAAGCTGGCAGCGGGGAGGGAAACCTCCTGTTGAACATTTGGGAGAAATTCTGGGAGGAAGTGAGACTAGAAATAGGGAGTCTGGCTTCCTGTGTTTGACAGCGAAGGAAAAATCCCAGAAACACCACAAAAGTGTGATGTTAGACATCTATTAGAAATGAGAACATGAAAGAGTGATACAGACAGACAGGAAAATGCTCAGGGTCTAGAAAAAGAATTAAACATTTAACTAATAACGCATTCACGACATAGCAGGAGTTACTCTGCTCCGTGTTCGTAACACATTCATAAAGACTGCATAAAGGTTTCACAGAGACGCTATTGGAACATTTCCCATAACGAATATATGAAAACTTGACTTGTTTGCAAAAAGAGATTTTTTATTTATTTTATTTATTTATTTTGCTCCTTGGTTATCATTATTTTCTTTGTATTAACAATACAGTTAGTATGATTTCTATATTTCTTGCATATTATACCCCTATTATCTTAATTAAATATGTAAATTTATGACAATATTAGAAAAAACATCATGCATGGAAACAGGATTCATTTTAATATATTTCAAACATATGAAATATACAAGGTCTGTGAACAAGGTCTAGTGATGAGTTTGTCTAGACTAGCCTTGAGCAAAGATATCATCAACTACTCTTGTTAATAATTACAGCAATAATGTGTACAGTTTTGCTATTAAAATACAGAAAAATGCTTAGCCTAATATTACATTCCAAACTTCTAACAAAATGTAATGAATGTAATGAAATAGGCCATTTTAAAACCATGAGGGGCGTTCAAGTCAAAGCGGGACTTTCTGGTGAATGAAGGGGCAAAAAAAAGGAGTTTTTACTCTGAGAACTGTGTTCCACTATTCTGCACAATCAAAAGTCCTGCTTTGACTTAAACCTCATTTTAGTATTCCCTCACTCACACAACTTGTCATCAATGTGCTCTAATTACCATGTTTATTTTAATAAAACTACCCATTTTATAAAACAAATGCTAGAACACGTAGTGGTGGTATGGGCACCTCTGACCATCACACCCATGTGCTTTTTTGAACATGCCATTACAATTCCAAATATATTCAACTTTTCCTATAATAATAACCTCCAGTATTCTGGGAAAGTTTTCCTCTAAATGTTGGGCTCCAGTACAACCCAAAGGTGATGGTTCAGTAGTGTTGTGTTCAGTCAGGGCTCTGTACAGGACACTAGAGTTCTTCCAGTCCAACTTTAACGTACCATTTATACACGCCATGTCTTTATGGAGCTCACTTTGAGACTGTCATGCTGGAGTGAAAGGAAATAAAAATTCAGCAAGTGAAATGCCTGCCTACTTGACGCCAACTTGCAGGAAGAGACACATCTGTCATCACATCATTCGCCAGCATCTTGCACATTACAGGAACTCGTACTGTACATTACAGGAACTCGTACTGTACATTACAGGAACTCGGCTGGGAGTTATTGGCAGTTATTGGTAGTACAGTTCTGACCTGGATCCAAGCCATTTCTACATGTTTGGGCCATTAAAGGAGTTCTTGGGATGTTTCAGACGTGAAGCATGCAGTCCGATCATGGCTCAGACATACTAAGAAAACCTTTTACGTTAATGGTATCCAAGCACTAGTGAAACACTGGGATAAGTGCATTAGTGTAGCAGGGGATTATACAGAGAAATACTGCACAATCAAAACCCACTTTGACCTGAACGTCTCCTTATAACATTATGGAAGGAGTCTCCGGTTTCAGTGCTTTGTAACAGTCTGAAATAATGACATAACTCTCATGACATCTTCAGGACAGAGGAGTGTACACTTAGTGATTAGAGAGAAAAAAGGGAATAGTGAAGAAACGAGTGGTTATAGCTGCTGTGACGAAAGTAAGAATGGAAACTTATTTTGCGGATGTTCTATGTGGTTAGTATAAAAAAAATACACAAAGAAGGACATTTCAGTAAATAGCTTTGATAAAAGAGGAATAAAACGTCCGCGACCCTGAATACAGGATTAAGCGGTAATGACGATGAGTGAGTGAGTAAAATGTGCTGTTATAAGAAACTAATACAGCATCACATCATTGAAAAGGAGACGATTTAAGTCTGCATCGCTGAACAAAGTTAGCTCCGTACCTTTACTACACAACATCATGTTCTACTGTAGAATTTTCCATGAACCGTTAACTCTGAGGAAGTGGTTCTGGTGCCAGGGGCTCTGTCAGAAACCTAAAAGCTTCGCCATGCAGAGAACCAGTTGTCAGGTTTGCTTTCTGAGCCAGAGGTGGAAAGGTCAAGAGTGAAAAAAGCCTATACACATAAACATCAAAGGGCAGCAAGCAAGAAAATCGGCTTTCAGCTCAAGGGCTGTGTGTCAGAAATGATAATGCGAGTTTTTGCTCATCCTTCACGTCACTGGTGGAGTCTGAGGGGCGAAAAGTTATGAATAAAGGTATAAAAGAAACAACATTTTATACATCCTGTCAGTTGAACCCGATGCTAGCTAACTGGTTGGCACTTAAACTTTTAAGTATGTGACACAAATCCCTTCATAAATCCTGTCAGGATTCACTAATGTTAGCTAACTGGCTAGTTTTAGCAGGGACAATAGTTTGTGAAAACGTACTAACTCTTTAGTAGAACAAATAGGTTTAGCTAGTTGTGTTAGCCTAATTAGCCGTTATGCAAAGAAATAAAATCTGTTTTAAATGAATCCTGTGAAAATCAGCAGTGAAGATTTTCAACATGTCTTAAAAGATTATTCTTGGAAATCCTATCGTTAGCACATTAGCTATTGAGCTAGCTGTTAAAATATCAAACATTTATGACATAAATCCTTTCAGAAATCTTGTCAGGGTAAGCTATTTGATGCTAGTCAGCCTCAGTGGTAAAGCTTGTAATGATTAATTAATTCATGATATTTATAAAAAACAATTTTTTTTTAAATGTACCTACCTGTTAAATGTGGAGAAAAGTTAAAATAGGAGAAAAGTGGGTAAATATTTCGGTACACAAATTTAAAATCCTCCTAGTAATCCTGTCAGGATAATCTAGTCCTGTCAGGTTAGCATATACTAGCTAACTGGCTAGTACTAGCCGAGAAAAAGGTAAACAATTATGAATAAACATTTCATTAGTTCTGTCAGGATTTGCTAATGTTAGTTAATCAGCTAGCTTGTGAAAATGTATTGATTCATAAATATGATGTAAACCAGAGAATTCTGTCAATTGTAGCTAGCTGTTAAATATTAGCTAGGAGCAAAGTGTGTAAACATTTATAAATAGAAATTATAGAGATCATAGAAATACTCTTAGGATTAGCTACTAAAAGCCACATAACAAGTGTTAGCATAAAAAAATGTGGGAGAAAGTATATATTTATGACAATTACTTAAAAATCCTTTTTAAAACAAATCCTCACAGGTTAGCAAGTTAGCTGACAGGACCGAGGGCAGTAAACATTTTGAGCTTAAAAAAAACCCACTCCAACCCCACCCTTTATTTTAGCTAGGTAGTAAATGTTATCTGAAAATATTTATACATTTATGAACATGAACACAAAACAAACTCTCAGAAGGAGAAAGTTCGATTATGAGGCAAAATAAATAAATTAGATCATTTTAGCAAAATTTTAAATCCTGTAAGAAATCCAGTTATCTAGTTAGCTTTAACAATGCTAATTATAAGTGTTTTTAAACTTTCCTTTAAAAGCCTAAGATTTATGTAGCTAGCTAATTTTTAGAGATAAGAATATAAAAAACATATTGTTTTAAAAAATTCAAGATCATGATATCTTGCTGGTTAACACACTTTTCGTGTGCTGAGACTTTCTTAATAAGAACTTTATTAATAGACAAAGGAATAATTTCTCTATTCGTTAAAAAAATATTCGTCTATGAAGGGAGACGGGCTAGCTTGAGGCCCTGTAGCTCTGCACAATCTAATTAAAGAGAACGTGTGTCTGGATGTCAGGGCTGAGCCGAAGTTAAACATGTAAACACCTGAGACGGATCTCTCAACTCTGACCGATAAAAAAAAAAAAATCCAATCTCATTTTAAAGCAAAGACAGCTTGTTAAGAGGAAGAATTTGGGGTGGTGAGATTGATTGAACGACGGAGCTCGGAAAACCGAGTGTGTATTTAATCAGAGAACTTTGGACAAAAAAAACGGAAGAAGTAGTAATGAAAGGGATGTTGTATTGGGGCCCTGCGATGGATTGGCACCCTGTCCAGGGTGTACCCTGCCTCGTGCCCGAAGCCTCCTGGGATAGGCTCCAGGCCCCCCGCGACCCTGATCAAAGGATAAAGCGGTATAGAAAATGAATGAATGAATGTTGTATTGGGTTTACAGCTATGTTAATAAACCATTAATTAACAATTCATTCATTTATCCCATTGTAAATACTCTGTAGCACACTCTATAATTAAAGAGTAAAAATACAAATTGAATCCCGACCTTAATCCATCATTAAATATTGTATGATATTTGCATTTTTTGGTTTTTGCAAAAAATATGATTAAAAGGGGAAAAAAATGGCCATGTAACCAAGCCCTGAAATTTTATATCTTGGTGGTCATCTTGGATCATTCGCGGCTCAGTGGCCATGCTCTCCAAAATCTGAAGGTAGCAGAAAGCGGGAAGTGATGCAGATAAATATATTAAAAATTAACTGGGTCTGTATGATATATCATGCTTGGTATTCCCAAAAAAAAAAAAAAAAGTCCCTATGCCCATCCACTTTGACAAGGTGGAGATGGAGCGATGAAGGGGCGTTAACAATAGATAGTAGTAAATAAAACAATATTACTGACTGATCCTGATAGAGAAGGACCCAATGGAGTATAAACTTCATATGTCTGAGAGATACAGTATTATCATTTCCAAAGGAATAAACTTCTCCCTTTTTTCCTTAATAATTCAGAAAACTGAATAATGTGCAGGAAGATGTAAAAAACACACAGGCGATCCAGGTTTACTGCTAATTGTAGTGCATATACACCAATTAAATGGAGAGAGCATTTAATTGGACGAACACAAGATTAGAGCATGATGAGACAGACAAAGTTATTCTGTTTTCAATATATTTTTCTAGATATATGTTTAAAACACTCATTTTAATTTCATACAATTCAGGTACTAAAAGTATTATGTTAAAGAAGTATTTAACAATGTCTACACTTTAATTATTTACAAATTGGGTCAGTGTTGCTGACACCGGACTAGGTCTCCCATCACACATCCGGGTCACATGACTCGTTTGCACCTGAAGATGCTAAATACGCTAAATACCATTACTAGGTATTTAAGTGTATTCCCTCATCTGCCTCCACATCAGGTCTTCCTGCACCTGAACGCATGAGGCTAGTTAGTATACATGATGAAAACTCAGCGATGTCGTAAACGTCATGCCATGGCTCTTAAACCGACACGCAACAACACAGCAGGATTTTTACACCATGCTGCATATCAACTCCGGGAGCAATCTTGCAACAGACTTCATTTCGCAGTAAATCTTTCCCATGACGCAGTGCACGAACACCGAGCTGCATTTGTTTTAAAATACATTCAGGAAAGAGGAAGAAAAAAAGTAGTCTGGCGACCATCACAGAAATCAAATGAGTCGTGGCGAGGTGATGAGAGGAGGGACGAAAGCACAGCTCACTACCTGCACACTTAGAATCACCCGTCATTAACCTGAGAGATATTATCTGGATCCTCTTGGGCCAGAGACGGTGAAAATCAGATCAAATAAGCCCTGGGATTTGCGCCAGAGCTCAAGGCGTCTCGGCGTGATTGCGGCACCGATGCAGAGGTTTATCGCAGCACTGCTGAGGGATTACACTCCAACCAGACGGACGGGTGGTGTTTTATGTTTTATGGTTTTTTTTCGTTTTACACGATGCATTTTTTGAACGAGTATTTAAAGAAGCCTCAATCTATAGGGAATTATCCGCTCTCAAGTCAAGCTTACATCATTTCCCTTCACAACAAATCATTGATTAGACAACATGTTGAGTGTTGGAAGTTGCATATTAAAATTCTGCACTGAAACCATTATCTCATCCTACATTCCATAAATCCAAGCTCCAAATCATAAGATACAGTGCTGCAAAAAAACATTCGCCCCTTCCTGTTTTTTTTTTCTGCGTATTTGTCGCACTTAAATGAGTCAGATCATCAAAAAATTATAATACTACATGAAGATAACCCAAGTAAATACAAAATGCAGTTTTTAAATGATGATTTCATTTATTAAGGGAAAATAAGCTTTACAAACTTGCATGGCCCTATGTGTAAAAAGTAATGGCCCTCCCAAACCTAAAAACTGGTTGTGTTGAGGGCAACAACGGCATCAAGCTTTTGTGATAACTAGCAATAAGTCTGTCCAAAAAAATCTGGCTCTATGTGGAAAAGTAATTGCCCCATTGAAAAGAAATCATGAATGAGCTGTTATTAATGTTATTCCACATTTTTAGGAAAGCTGAATTAAATTTCATTTTCCCCACCCAGGCCTGGTTACTGCCAGACCTGTTGAATCAAGAAATAACTTAAATAGAACCTGTCTGATGAAGCCTTTACTTTTTCACATAGGGCCAGGCAGGTTTGTACAGTTTGGTTTTCCCTTAATAAATGAAATCATCATTTAAAAACTGCATTTTGTATTTACTCAGGTTATCTTTGTGTAATAGTATGATTTGTTTGGTGTCATTGAATCATTGAATCATTGAAGTGTGACAAACATGCAGAAAACAATAAATAAGAAGGGGCAAATACTTTTTCACAGCACTGTACTGTACATGTTTTATATAAAATGCCATATTTATAATAAAATACCTGCCACTTGGTGTCCAACGGTGCTCAGCATTCAGTTTATACTCAAAAAACGTATTTCATCCACATGTTGTGCTATTTTTGGTGTATAATCTGGTTTCCTACATTACCTACAATCCCATGTGTAATATCTAAAGAGAGTGATGCGGCAGCGCTTTAGTCCTCTACTCTTTTAGTACATTCTGCTCAAACATATCAGTTTCCCAAGCTGGAGTTTTGTCATCATATTGTCATCTCATAGGTAGTCGAGCCAAGTATCTGTAGTTGCATTGCATTCTGGGACTTTTAGTCCAAGAACGTCTCGACCGCTTCTACGCTGGATTCCTCATTAATATGACTTTGTAGGCAGCTTGAAAATGGTAAGTGTGATGTTGTTAGCGTGACACACATCCGCTCTCGGTCTTCTACCAGGAATAACGATGATACAGCACCAAGCGAGAAATCATGAATCATATCAAAAGAGTGAGAAACATATTGAATTTTTTTCTAGGGGTAAGATTTATATATATATAAAAAAAAAACATTATATTATCATCACATAATTATCATGGACTGTAACAAGTGGAAAAAAAAACTTTAAAAGTCTGGGAGCAGGCTTAGTGATACGCTCGGCGATGACGTTAAATAAAGTGATTGTCCAAGATGGCTGCCTACATTAACAACGCTCTAGTGTTTAACTAGACAATGGGGTTTTTGTTCATTTTAATAGATTATAAGTCTAGATTAGATTTAGATTAGATTAGAACTCCCACTGTGTCTTCAACCACATCAGAACGACTAAACAAGAAGATACAAGATTTTTAGGAAGAAGCAGACTTCTGTTATACAGAATATTAGCACTATTAAGAAGTGAACACCAGCCACCCCAGGCGTCTTGACTGAGCCAATTCTTTCAGAGTAAAGAGTACAAAGTGGATTTTGTTTTTCCAAAATAATCCCTTTCATCTATAAGGCAGAAAGCATGCAGGATTGAGGCTCGACTGACCACACGGGCCTGAACAGTCTCGAAAATCATCAAAGAAGCCAGTTTTTCCTCCAACAATGTAAAATTTATTGCAGCACGAGATGAGGTAAGATATTAAAATATCACAGGGTGCGCTCCGACTTTAGCAGCTGTGTGATGATATTCATGGCCTCTGGACGTGTGATCAGTGTTTAGGTGAATTGATTTGGCCTGATCGAATGCGAGGCGCCCTCAAAAATGTTTAATGCATTTTTTTTTCTGGTGGGATGGAGGATGGAGGCTGTGCTGAAGCGAGCACATGGTGGATCTATTTGCCTCTGCCATGAACAAAGAGATAATTATTATTATTGTTGCTAAAATCCTGTACAAGCCGGTTGTTTAAAGTGAAAAATGGAACAAAAGGAAATAAAAGCAATTGTTTATAAAGAACAACAACAACAACAATAACACCATAATCATGCTTTTTAGTTCTTAATTTCTAACTATTTTCTGAAATTTTTAACTGGCTCGGCTGATAATTTAATAATCGTTTCATCATTTTATTTTATTTAAGCTATTTGTATTTGTAGATAATTCTCCACTTAATATATTTTTTAAAAAACAACCGAAAAAAACAAAACACACACACATATTATACATTCACATAATAACCTCTTTTGGTTGCTTTTATTATTAAAACATGTGTTGTATATCTGGGTTTTAAAAAAAGATTTTAAATTAAAAAAATATTTTCCTGATTACTTCTGTATTGTCATGTACCTAATTTTTACATGTAAATTTTCTTGCTACTAATTTTCTCCAACATATAAACTTATAATCTATAAAATTTATTTATACTTTATACACATCCCCTAATTTTTTTTTTAACCTTTCAGGTTTTCTTTAGTGCTTTGCTTGTAAAAACTTAATTTTATCCATTAAAAAAAAAACAAAAAAAAAACTACACAATCCAAACTCCTCATTCCAGTGCTAATGTGCTTCTAAAAAAGCTCTGAATAATTAATGCGTGCGTTTGGAGATTGGTCTGATCCTAAAGATCTCTGAAACACTGCCGGTAAAGTGTCTTGAGCGAGGAGGGTGGGGAAAGGGAGTGGGCGCGGATATTCAACACCAAAAGATGAAGAATTGATGAGGCTGGGTCGATCGGTGGCGTCCCCGGGAGAGATTTTTGGAGAGGAGCGGGTGTATCAGAGAGGAAACGGGAGACTTCTGTTTGATGTGATGTAAAGCAGATCAGCTCCGGTCATGTGATTTAAAGGGATGTTTTGATTAAAATGAAAAATATGTTAACGTAAATGTAAACCTGCCCATAAGCAATTTTACAGTGGTAGTCTAATGGTAGACAGGACAATGGTACTATATTTATATGGTACACAGGTCTGTCAAAGTACATGCTTTGTTAATGCAGTACCTGTAGTATGGTATGGCACATGGTTCTACATGTACTGTAGTTTTGTACTTGTTATACATGTTTATATACCGTGTGTATGTACTAACATATCTAATACAGCACAATGTGCAAAACATACCAAATTCTATACCTGCTGAACTTTGGTAACCACTCATTACCACTCATATGGTTATACACACCATAGTACCACCACGGTGCCACAGTACCTACCCTGGTACTCTATAAAAGTCGTCCATGGTAATGTGTGAAGTACCACGCTAATAGTATGAACTATAATCATTCGTATGGTTTTTGGAATAATATTTCCAGTTTGAAGAGAGAGAGAAAATCTCTTTTTATGATGTAACATCTGTGTTTTGTTTCATTTAATCTTGATAATGTTAAGGTCCAATAGCTGAAGTGAGTTAGCCTTGTACAGACACATTAGCCACCTCGCTTTAGTTCTTTCCAAGGCTGAGATGATGAGAAACGTCTGTCTGACATCCAAAAATGTAATTGTTTTCTCTTCACAAGAAGTCAAAATTTTGGCAACCTGGATAAGGTGCTGGTTTAAACAGAAATGACTGCAGCATCCCTCAGGCGTCATCAGGAAACACTGTAAAAGCCAAATCTTTTAATCCTTTGGGAGAACGAGAGCCCGAGGCTAGAACGATATGACACGGCAATTAACTCTGCGAAGAGTGTGAACACTTTACATGCTGGATGATTTAACTGCCGGATCCAGCAAGGTAATGTCTGAGCTGGAAAACACTTTCTCCAAAGACGGCGCCATTAAATTTTGGCGAAATCACATCAATTTCAGCGCAAGGACTCGCTCATTCTTTTTCTCTTCATGTGTTATGTTTATATTCTATTGTTTATTATTTTACATTTTTATCTGAAGATCTTGGAGAGTTTCATGTAATTTAAGGAAGCTGTACAGTACGTGTGACGCTTTAAGATACTGCACTTATCCCTGACTGAAAGCAGGATTAATGACCTGCACCAGGCTTTTAGGGGCGTGGCTTTAACACCGAATGCTGAAATCGAAAAAACGAGCTCAACATAAATCACTTTACTTTCTACAAAACAATAAAGTTAAATAAATAAGTATCTAAATGAAAATACAATTGATATTATGAGTTGTTTTTTGTCGAATTTTGACTTTTGGTTTTAGATCAAAAATTAACAAATGAATAATACAAGGATTCTCACGAAATCAGATATTTTGTGAATAAGTATATAATTCAAAGTAATTTTTATTTACAAAAACAGTAAAACAGCTTTAAATAAGGAGTATATACACAGTATAGTCCCCTGTTTTTAAAGGGTCCAAATGCACCTGTATAAACTCTGTAGAGTGTTAATTCAACACTGGGGACTTAATGAAATAAAGGTTTTTACTTTTTCAAATGTTAAAAAAACAATCCGTTAAAACAACTTTTGTAAACATGACAGTTTTCTAGATCAAGATTTACACTCAAAGCTTTACAACCTTGACCCTGATGATGTAACTTGAAGGACTTTTTTGGGTAGTTTTTGGTTGGATGCTTGTAATTCAATCAAATTTGTATATTTGTATAGCGCTTTTAATAATGCTCATTGTTGCAAAACAGCTTTACACAATTTAAAAAGAATGAAAATAAAGTAGAAAATGTACTGAAAAAAGTATCGACTATAATGATATTACTCAGATACAGAGCAGATACTATCCGCTTAGCAGTGACAAATGACAATTGTTAAAAGTGCTATACAATATAAATAAAAATAAAATTTCAATTGAATAATGATCAGGTTCCCCGGGTGAACAAGCCGAGGGTGACGGTAGTGAGGAAAAAGAAATAGCAATAAGAAGAAACCCTGAGTGGAACCAGACTCGACAGAGAACCCATCGTCATCTGGGTGAAATAGTGTTCTACTCGATTCGATTTTAAAGTTTTTAACGTATAATCGGTAAAACAGCTAAAAGTGCCTCTCTAAGAGCATCCTCACATATTTTACCTCTAAAATGAACACATGGTTTCTGAATATATGCATAATGTGCAATATAATTACACACACCCATCTATACAAGGGTGAGTCAAAAATTATTCACACTCTGGTTGTAGAATTTATTTTAATTAACTGTTAGAAAAGACAAATACATAATTTATTGACATAGTCTCCTCGCCTTTGAATACACTTTGTCCATCTGTCGACAAGCTTTCGTATTCCTTCATGAAAAAATGTTTTAGGCAGAGCTGCGAGCCACGAATGCGCCGCTGTCTTCACTTCTTCATCAGAGGTGAATCCTCGTCCTCGTAGGGCTGCTTTCAAGGGACCGAACAGGTGATAGAGCGAGGTCAGGACTATAGGGAGGATGCTTTAACATCTCAACACAGAGTGTCGACAAACAGAGTGTGAAGTGCAGAAGCGTATCATCATGCAAGATCACGACGCCCCTGGATGGCGGACCTCTGTGTTTAATCCAATGTTTAGGCTTTAGCTCTACAATAAGCGTCTCACTGTAATGATTGTTGAACCTTTTTCCTGATGATGTTCCAATCATAATAAGATGAGATATACCTTAATTCGTCCCACAGTGGGGAAGTTTCTTCGTTACAGCAGCAGTTCTGCAAATAGAAAATAGGGACAGTACAGTGTATGAACACAAAAGAAAAAGAAAAACAGTACAATAGTTACACTTTCAAACAAATTGCACCAGGTCCAACAAATTGCACAAGGGTAATATTGCAGAGTTTAAAAAAACTGAGAATCCCAGGAAACTGTAAGCATGAATTTTCCAGCTGATGGTTGACTTTTTCAACTTTTTTTCTGTCTGCGATTGAGGATGTTTCTGTTCCATACTCTGCCGTTGACTCTCATATCTCGTCACCAGTAAAGCTTCTCTTTAAGAAACTTTCACCTTCCTTAGTGTATCGCTCCTAATGCTGTTTGCAGATATCTAAACTCTTCTGTTTATGCTCTTCTGTGAGTTGTTTCAGCACCAGACCATTTTCGACTCACTTTCTGTCTGAGCCCCACCTTTCCATTATTACTCAAGTTACTCTACACTATGAGATATAAATATATTATGAATAAATTCCACATTTATTTTCATTAAATATCAATAATGAAGCAGGCACAGTGTCGTAATGTCATAATTATCAAATAATAAGTGTTTTGCCTTTTTGAGTGTTTTTTTTATATTGGAGTTAAATTGATGTCACCAAAACTTGTGGTTTAGAACGTTTCACACACATACAGTATTAGTCCATTTTACAAATTTAAATTGTCTCTTTTGGTTCATTTGCTGTTTAGTTTGTGTGCATATAATTAATCAAACCAAAAGGCAAAAATATAGCGACAGGAAATGTAAACAAAACACAGATTAAGTGGAGAAATCACTCGATCGTGTCTAACACGGAGTAGCCGCTAAACACAGCAAATGATTAGATAATTATATTAATAACTAGCTTCAAACATTGTGTCTGTAATCTGCTTTTGCTCAGTTTAGGAGAAAGCAAAAAAATAAATAAAATCCACAAAAATTAACTGAAAAAGTGCCGCAAGCTCAGACACACCATGTGTTTAATTGACTTCATGCAGTTAAGTCGATTTGGAGTCGATTCAGAGTCGATTTGGAGTCGATTCAGAGTGTTCTGTTCTAGCTAAATAACAGCATTCCTAACATCATTTCCTAAGTCCAAATGTGTGAATTTGTCTTCACTACTGATGACATTAATGTACAGTTTGCAAAAAAAAAAAACTCAAAATATTATCATCAGACTGATCTAAAACAGACAATAAAGCGATTACGCCAGCCATTTTGAGATGATCGAAGTTTTAGATGGATGACATGTAGCGAGCTTTACCATGATGAGCACTTCACAATCTTCTCCATTCTTCTGAAAACACTTTTTTTTTGCACATCATCTGCTTCGAATGATTGCACTTTGTCTCGCGGTTCTCCCTCCCACGCAGTATTACTTTCCATAAATTAGTGTGGAGTTCAGCTGGGGGCTGGAGAGGCCTCGCAATAACGCGCAACACGCTGTTCTCCATCACAAAATAACTCTAATGCTTATTTTATGGAAAGCAAATGATCTCCATGCTGCAGGAGGATGACGTGATGGAAAACCCATACAGAAACTCAGAGCGCTTTAGATTTTATATTCCCCAGGTAAAAAAAAAAAAAAGAAGAACAAATACAATTATAGAAGGATAAACAATGAAAATGACAGTGTGTGATGTTTCCAGTCCAAAGTTGATTATTTTCCCATAACAGCAACCTTCCCTCTCGTACCATGGCTAACTCTTATAATACTCGCAAAGTAGTGACTCCAAATCATTTTGACGGACAATGTTGAAGTTACAAAAGTGGACATTTACTCTCTGTTGCAGTTTCCTCAGCAGTCATGGACTTCTATAAGGCTCTGTTACGGTACGTCTGCAGGTGGTGAGTTTAATTCCTGTGTGATGCTACAGCTGTCCATTTTCTCTTCGGGGAAAGACAACTCTCACATCAATCGTAGAGACACAAGCCAGTCATGGACGTCCATGTAGTGTGTCTCCGAATAGCATGTTTCTCCGTGTGCGTTACGTCTTCCCCATCGTTGCATCAGCAGGAGTTCAAAAATGTACCTGGCTGACATCATGAGTCTTGGAGGAAACACGTAATAGTCTTAATGGGAGAGTCCGCTAACAGAGAGACGGCTGGGAATCGGCTACGACTAACCTGAAGATTTTATATTATATTGTTTTTATATATATTGATCTTTAGCAATTTTTGTAATTTGCTTGCTCATTGTAAATTTAGTTTTTTAATGAGTTTTTTTTTTATAATTAAATATCCACCAACATATATTATTGATACTAAATTGTATATTTACACTGACACAAACACAACTGTAGGCTGATTTATCGATTGTGACAAAACAGTTGATGGTGGAGCGTTTTGCAAAATCACACAAAAATCACATTGATACAGTAAAACCCAAACCATTTTGACACAATATTGTGAAATTTGTGCTTTCTAGCACCCTTGTGACTCAAAGCAACCATGCAAAAAAAATATTCCCTATCAGTTTGTAAAACTTCTTGCTTCATTTGAATTTTTTCTTTTTTCTCAAAACAGCAAAAAATGGATTTATCTTGTTCTGCATCAAAACTTTGAATTATCCTTGAAAAAATATATTTTGTTAATAAAACTAAAAAAAATCAGAAATCAGGAATAAATTTCAAATATTGTCCTTAAATATATGACTTAATTTTTTTTTTTTAAATAAAAAACAAACAAACAAACAAACAACTTAAAGCTTTGTATAATTATATTTTTAACTTTCAGGGAAAATTTTCTACAATTTTGTTTGAGGGGCGGAGCCCTGAATGTTGATTGACACCTAATTGTTTTACTGCTGGCAGGTTTTTTTTTTTTTTTTTGTACAAAGAAAAACCCAAATGTTTATCACTTTGTTTTGTCAGTGAAATGAAAAGGATTTCATTAAAATCTTCTAAAGTGGTTCACAAACCGACACAAGAAACCTTTTATTTTCAGCTCATAAAGCTTTAATTGTTATAGCAGAAGTCGTGTCTCACCAGCTGGCGCTGGACTAAATCTCAACCAATTCACTTTCGCTCCGTGATACCGAACCGTTTCCATAGTTACGGAGTTTCTCTCCTTTTGTAAAAACAAATAGTGATTCAAATGTAAAACAAAAAAAAAATTATAAAGTGTGATTTGGAACATGACACAGTTCGATAATGTGCTTTAAGATGCGCTGTTGATTTCCTCGGAGGCGAGATGCGAGGCGGGGGGACTCAGAGGTGATAATTTAGCACAGAGTTTGACTGATGTCTCATGAATGAATAAAAGGATGAATGAATAAATTTTGTAAGAAGTGAAAACTAAAAGCCTGAGAAATAAAACACATGAGATTTTGGTTTATACTGTATGTACTCAGTCGTTTGGTAACGTTAGCGAAAATGCACTAAAACCACTCGGTTGGATTTTGGATTGTGATTGGACCGAAGGGGAGGGGGGAGGGGGGTGGGGGGGGAGGGGGTTGATTAATGTTAAATTATTGTTATAT
>JAQMYG010000018.1:21736268-21746296 GCA_030014215.1 Clariallabes teugelsi
CTGGCCGGGAATCGAACCCAGACCCTGGAGGTGCAAGGCGACAGTGCTAACCACTACACCACCGTGCCGCCTCAATTAAACTCAATTAAAAAAAAATAAATCTAGTATTCAATATTTGACTAGATTCAAAGCTAAATGTACAAATTAGAATAAATTATTTATTAAACAAGTACATTGTAATGAAATTTATTTTTTTCTGGTTATGAAGGATTAAGAGCAATAATTATTAATGAATTTATATTTACAATTTTCTGATGTTAAATATGTAGAGTATACATATAAATGTAAATTATACATTTTCTATTCTTTTTTTTGTTTAAAAATAAAATCATAAACAAGGCTACTGTATAGGCTGTCATGAAAGGCCTCCAGACCACCAGGGGGCGCCATATTGTTTTGTAAATAGATATGCAATAGATTTGATAAGATTGAAATACAATCATTTTGGCAAATACACTAATATTTAATGAAACTGTATTTACATAAATAGATGAGGTAACTAAAGCAGCCTCCTGACTGAGATACTCAGATAGAGATGACGGTTTAACTTTATTTATTCTTGTATAGGAAATAATGAGAATATGAAAATAACAACCACAGAGTATGAAAAGAGAATACGTATTACAGAGTATTAATCTTAAGAGAAGAACATTGCACATATAAACATATAAATGAACACACACACACACACACACACACACACAGAGCATGTTCCCAAAGTCTCAAAAGAAATCAGCTGTATTAAGAAGTTAATTTCCCCTATGAATGGAGACTTTTGGGACACCCTGTATAAACACACACACACACACACACACACACCATCTCCTCTATCAAACCCTCATGGACGTGTATGGAACCAGTCCAGATATTTATTCTCCATGAGGAATCGTATCTTAACAACTTCCCGCCTCAGGCACCGTCCCTCCGGCACCGCGCAGATGGAGATGGGATTCGTCCCGAACACCTCCGCGCCTCAGACATTCCTCTTAATGTGATCATAAACCTGAAACACCAGAACGCTCCGGAATCCTGATTTAAGATTCTCTTCCTGTCTCTATATTTCACTATATTTAGTGGCTTATAATCGCGTCTATGTCCATTTGACCCCGTCGGGAAATTCCCAAACTGGATGTTTTTTCAGCTCCTGGACGCACAGCAAACCATCGGGGAAGCACCTGCTTCTGCTGCCATGCCACAGGGTTTATTTCTGCCTCGGGTTCAGTTGTGTGTTTGTTCTTCTTTGAAAATATGTCAGGTTTCACGTGGTTTTGGTTTACGTCGAGACAAACCAGGACTTGGAACGCTTGTAGTTCAGATTCTGGAATAATTCTCTCACCGAGGCTCTGTGACACGACCTTCAGAGGACAGAGGGACAATTCTCACATACATCAATTCTTTAAAAAAGGAAGAGATTATTGTTAGCATAACCACGTGTATTATCAGCAGAGGTGGCACTTCGTCTTCTCCAGTATGGATGTGATATCAGTATGCTGATAGCCGAGGTCACGGCTTACAGAGTCTCAGCGTTCTGATATCATATCCATTCGATATTGTCTTCTTTACAAAGCGTTTCACTTAAAAAGCATTTAAATATAATAACCTATAGTAAAGTCTTTTCATATGCAAACATTTCCAGTTACAAAAAAGCCTTTTTTGTTTTTCAAATCTCACTTTATCATTGCTGTTTATTACAGGACTCATCTGATCTGATATCTGATATGTTTACTTGTTTGTCCATTAATCCACCATTTGTTGCCGGTCTGATGCTGATGCTGCCCTGATTCTTATCCAAGATACAGGATTTTATTGATGATGGGGAAAGACAAACCATTCTGTAAATTCTTCTCCAGCACATAATGACTTCCACTAGGGTTAAGGTCTGGAGCACTAAGGCTAGTTCATGTGTGAAAATTATTCCTCATGCTTCCAGAACCGCACTTTCACAATCTGAGTCCTGGAATATGGGCGTGCCTTCAGGGAAGAAGGAGACACTCAATACATTCAGGTGATAAACATTCAGGTGGTCAGCTGACTTCATTTTATTGCCCCATAACGTTGCTGAGTCTAGACCTGATCACCTGATCAACCCCAGATCATAACACTGTCTCCAGAGGACTTGTACAGTGGACACTATGAATGATGGGAGCATCGCTTCATCCGCTTCCCTTCTTACCCTGACACGCCCATCACTCTGGAGAAAGCTCAATCTGGACTCATCAGATCACATGACCTTTTCCCATCACTCCAAAGTCCAGTCTCCATGCTCTCTGGTATAGGATCAGTCTGGACCAGGGTTCGGCAAACTTAAACAGTCAGAGAGCCATTCGGACCCGTTTCCCACAGAAAAGAAAACACAGGGAGCCACAAAAACCTTATAAAAAATAAATATAACACTACATATATAGTTTTTTTTTTACCTTTATGCGATGTATAAAAAAAACTATAGTGTGTTGCATTTCTGAAATCAAAGAACTGCTACAGAGGAAACTAAATGTTATATCTGCATACAACAAAAATATTTTGAACACCAAAAACTTTCAAATAATATACTCCGAACTTAAATTATCCACCTGCAGCAAACCAAAAATGCTGCCTACGTCTGTGTGACATCATTCTTTTATCACGTGTACTGGAGTGTGCAGTCAGCCGTCAACCTGAATAAAACCGAGGCTCGAGGAATTGGACACGACTAAATTAGGGAGAAAATCGGGAAAAAAATCGCACATCGGCAGTTGCGACGCATATTTTGAGCGATAAAAAATTGAACGTGTTTTATTTTAATGTTACAAGATGACCATAATCTTCAAATTTAGAATTATATACATAAAAAAAAAAACAGACAAAATTGTTTTTAAATTAAATACTCACAGGGAGACGCAGCAGAGGACAGAAAGAGCCAAATTTCTTCTGTTTAAAACCAGGGTTTAATCATGTCTTGGACCGCTTACATCATTTCAGCCACAATCTCTGTAGTTGTTGTCTTTGCTTGATGCAAGACAATAATTTGACTCTTCTGAAACAAAGTAACAACTTTTCCATATGATCACAGGACATGTCCTAACTCATCAGTGAGGGTTGAAAGAATTCCTACTTCTTAGCTGATTAATGACTGCAGTATTTATCCAATCCGACTCTCTTACGCATTTGGTTATTTCAATCCAAATGGCGTCCTTTTGTGTATTTTTGTTCACATCATGTTAGTTTAGGTTTAAAGTGGATATGAAATAAACTATGCAGATAATGTGAAAGGTTCAAAAGAAATGTGAATTTTTTCACCTTTATACTAAACGTTCGCCCTTTAAGTAACATCTCACTGTTCATTTTGAACTTTTACACCAAAATGTGTCTTGATTTAAAATGGAAGCTTTAATAAACTTTCATCACACAAACCAGCTGTGAAGGATGTAATGCTGATGGCAGTGAACCAGAAATAACGAGAGTTACGATCACTCCGGGTCTTTTGCTAATTAAATATCAGTCACGCTGTAGAAATGTGTTACAACGTCTTAAAACATTTAGGTTTCAGGGTTTTTGCCTGAGATCGCGAGATAACGGAAACTTTGTATTTAGAAGTCTTTGCTTTATACAGTTCGCATCAGGAGGAGAGGATGAGGATCACCGAGCAGTCTGACGTTCCTGTTAGTTCAGATTTGAGAGATCACCCTTAATGCCATATCTATCAGCTGAAATTGGAAAAATAAATTTAATATAATAAATAAATTCCAGCCTCCGTCACATAGAGGGAAATCCATAGCGTGTGTGGGCTCGCACTTATAATAACGCAGAGTTCCTTCAGAGTTCAGGAAACTTCTCCAGATCTCCAGAGATGTAAAGAAAGTCTTTAATACACGTTTAAGACTCTGCGTCTGTACTCCGCGTTTATTATCGACTCGCTCAAGTTACTCGCCGGACTTTTAATTTATGCAGCACGAGTCAACAACAGCCACGAAGCGTTTCTATAATGAGCGCTACAACATCGGAAATCAATGTAAATAAACAGAGAGAGAGAGAGAGAGAGAATATCTGACCTTTAACCTCAAACTGTGAGGGAACAGAGACGTGCAGCAGCTCTTCAGCTTCACTTCAGGTGAAAAATAACATCTCAAATTTTCACTAAAGATTCACATTTAACTTCCTCATTTATTAACAAAACGCGCTTCAGGAATGAGTGGCGTATAAGTTTAAATAATAAACTTAAAAAATAAAAATTGTATGTTTCTTTTATTATCTTTATTTAAAAATCTTTTAAATGAATAAATAAGATTAATAAAAAATTAAGATACATTTTCTCTTTCTTAAATGTACATTTTTTTTTTTTTTTTTTTTTTTACTTCCTTTGTCTCTTTTAATGTTTGCACAATTTATAATTTTTTTAAAGCTTTTTTTCTTTTTCCTATTCTTTAATAAACCCTTGTTTTCTTCCTTCCAGACTTCTGACTTATGTTTTTTTAATTTTAGTTTATTTTAATTATAGTTAACATTTTTCACTTCCATCTTTTTTTTGTTTGTTTTATAATTATTTTTCTAATTCTATTTTATTTTTTATTCTTGTCTCTTTTTTTCACTTTGTGTGGACCTTTGACCAATAATTAATTTTCTTTTTTTTCTTTCTTTTTTAAAATACTGTCCTACTTTCTTATTTTTCATATTATTGTGTTGTTATTTTTTTTTTTAAATCTGTTCTTCTGTTCTTTCTTTTCACTTTGCAGTTATTTTTGGCAAAATGTGATAAAATTCCCCCCATAATTATCTCTATTAAGGAAATACCTCATATGAAAATACCTAAAATAAAACTATTAAAGGCCAACCCTAAAGAAAGAAGAAAAGGGGGGAAAATATTTATAACATTTATTTATACAGCAACAATTGGCAAAAAAAAACTAATAAAAAACAGGAATGAAAATAAATGTGATATTTATATATTCCCTTTAGTAATTTTATTTATTTATTTATTTATTTACTTATTTACAGGTTCCACCCAAATATTCCTGAACATAAAGGAGATAGAATAAGAAGGAGTCTAGTTTCTACTTGAACACAGGAATAAAGTGCAGTAATAAGCAGGAGGAGGAGAGGAGTCCGCATCAAACATTAATTTAATGGATCACATCAGACACGGAGGCAAAGGAGAGAGCGGCGTTCCGAAGATTCCGTAATATTCCGTAATATTCTCGCAGAAATAAATATCATAACTCAATTCCAGCCCGAGGAGGGCGAGAGGAATCACCTGCTGCGATGCTCCTGAGAGCTTCCAGAGGTTTCTGCAGCGTTATTACCATTGTGTGTGTGTGTGTGTATATGTGTGTATGTGTGTGTGTTTCTGTCAATAAATAATATATGATAGAAAACATTAGTTTAAAGGTGAATGAATGTGTTTTCGTATATAATTTATCTCCTTTCAGCTCAGTCTTATTGCTTATTTTTAACCTTTCTTTTATTTATTTATTTCTTGTTTCTGTTCTGTTTTTATTCATTTCTTTTTGTTTTCAATTATTTTATTCTCTTTTTTTCCCCCATTCTGTCTCTCATTCACTCGCATGTATAATGACCTTTTCCTCCATACTTCCCTTCCTTTCCTCTTCATCTCTGTTTCAGACGATTTTTTTCTTTAGATTCTTTTTTCTTTTCGTTTTTTGTCCTTCTTTCCTTTTCTCAGTGACAGTCGATCCTGAAAAGAAGAGGAAAGCTGTATTTGTCACACAGACATCACAGTACAGTGAGATTCCTCTTCTCACACTTCTGGCTTGCTAGGGAGTCGGGGTCAGATCCCGGGGTCAGACGTGACACACTGTCCTCTGGTGGTGGTGCTGGTGTCGGGGCTCGAACCCTCCTCGAACTTCCTGATGGGTAACACCACGCTCCACTGGTCTCCTTGAAGGACTGTTTCATACCACGGCTACGCTGATCACTCTCAACTCCTCCTGTGCTTTCATGTATTTGCTCAGATGGACGTCTAATGGAGAAACATCTGGTTATGTTATGGATGCCTGCTGAGCTGCTGCATGTTCCTGGAGATGCACCTTTTCAAGAGAAACAGATCTCAGATCTCATCATCTGTCACTGCACACCACCTTAACCCTGTTCACTCACATGTGATACTTCTATCATGAAGTGCCATCTCAACCGTCTGGGAAAAACAAACAGACAGATTGTTCCTTTTATTGGAAATTAAAAAATGGAAATTTTTCATTGCCTTAATGATGATGTTAATATATTAATTTTAGATTTGTAACGTACAGTTACTCTGGTAGTTTTATAGTTTTAGCATCTACAGCATCAGGAGGATCTGGAGGATTTCTGTACACACACAGAGGCAACTCAGGTTCTTGTTTGGTCCGTTGTCATGTCAAGACAGACTAATGCGACTCGCTGCTGTCTCATCGCAACATTCCACTTCTACAACTCAATCCAGAATGTAGAAGTTGTTTATAACCTCCAGCAGTTCTCCTACACCACTGCAGCACTGATGCTCACCTACAAAACCAAAAATGGACCTGTACCGACAGTACCTGCCTTGATGTATTTACGTACCCCACCTCGCAGTGCAATAAACTGAAAAATCGGCAAAAAGAGAAGATATTGTTATCCCGTCATTTTTTAAATCATTCTAACTTTCAAAAACAGTGTTTTGGGCGGACGATGTCATAACCTGATTACAACTTTATGATGATGTCATTCAGCGTTAGGGTTCCTGCTGTGTCTTTGTAGTTTGTTTTTAACTTCCTTTTTCACTTTAAAAAATTTTTTTCATCATCATCTTTGTTCCTTCCTCAATCATTTATTCTCTATAGCATTTATACAGTACTGTGGTCCTTATACCTTATACATGGAACCCATTCCCAGGGACTCAAGGCACGAGGCAGGGTAGACCCCGGACGAGGTGCAAACACACAACCACTCACTACAGGCAATTTGGAAACACCAATTAGCCTAATTCCGCAAGTCTTTGGACTGTAGGAGGAAACCAGGGCACCCAGAGGAAACCCACCAAGCATGGGGAGAACATTCAAACTCCACACACACACACACACAGATCCTGAAGTGGGAATCGAACCCGCGACCCTGGCGGTGCGAGGCTACAGTGCCATCTTTGTTGCATCTTTGTTGTTACAAATTTCCTTTCTTTAAATTGTAAATGGCAATTTATTTATTTTACTTATATTGTATTTGATATATTTATACTTGTATCCACTCAAGGTTATATTATTTTACTGTCAGTTTTTCCCCTTTTGTTTATTTTATTTGTTAATTTTATTTGAAACATTTTTTAAATGTTATTTTGCCATGTGGTTCATCTCTCCTTTGTTAGTATTAATCCTTAAGACTATTAATAGTCTGTGAGAATGTGGGGTCTCAGATGGATGCGGGTTTGAATCTGTTGAGAAAGGCTGTCTCCTCACCGTCTCCTTACCGTCTCCTCAACGTCCCCTTACCATCTCCTTACCGTCTCCTTACCATCTCCTTACCGTCTCCTTACCGTCCCCTTACCGTCTCCTCACCGTCTCCTTACCGTCTCCTCAACATCCCCTTACCGTCTCCTCACCGTCTCCTTACCGTCTCCTCACCGTCTCCTTACCGTCTCCTCACCGTCTCCTCACCGTCTCCTCACCGTCCCCTTACCGTCTCCTCACCGTCTCCTCACCGTCTCCTTACCGTCTCCTCACCGTCTCCTTACCGTCTCCTCACCGTCTCCTTACCGTCCCCTTACCGTCTCCTTACCGTCTCCTCACCGTCTCCTTACCGTCTCCTCGCCGTGTCCTCATTTCTTCTGTCGTTACACTTAACCATCAACAGCATATGCTTGTTTGCACTTTCTGTCCATCAACATGATTAGCATTAAGAGCTACTGTAATTACCGAGATCTCCCGGAATAATCAGATGCTTAATGAGTAGGGATCTTGCCAAACGAAACATTAAGGTCTTTCACGGTCCTTCTCGCCTCTCAGGCACTGACGGGATGATCATCACCATGTAATGTAACACAAATATTTTCATCAAATTAACATTCCTGCTACATCACGGCGTCAAATCCCCTTCCTCACTCCGCTTCGAATAACCACACCACGCTCGGCCTGTTTCACATATTCAATAATACGGCTAAAGAGCCCTGAGCGATGATCACGTCTCTCGCTCTTTCATCTCCGAGCTCGACTGTGTCTCCTGTTCTTTGTGAATATTTAGTCTAATCATGTCTCATTTTGGCTTCTGGGTCCTAATTCACTCATCCAGGCAATTAAATCAATTTCAGATTATCCAGTCCTCCTGGATATTTTTTTATTTTGTTTTGGGGTGAAGAGGGGGTCAAAACCAAATCTGTGGACCTGAGTCTTGTGTCAATTGCATTAAAATCTTGTGTTTCTCATAATTATGTAAAGATCACGGAAATCCTGATCTCATACATAATAAAAGGTCAACATATTCAATAAGAAAGGAATAAATGAATGCAAATGTTTATTATCAGGTGTGTTTAAAGTAAAGAGAAAAAAAGAAATATAAAACAATTAAGACAATATTTAACAGTTATTTATTTTTACATTATTATTATTATTATTATTATTAGTAGTAGTAGTAGTAGTAGTAGTATTACTACTACTCACATAAAAAAAATTTTTTTTTAAATATATTTTTCTCAGGCTGCTGTGGTGTTAAATGAATGAAATATCAAGACAATTTCATCTTTCGAATATATTCTAAAATATATTCTAAATTCTAAAGAGTTGTTAAAACACATTTATAAAAAAGGAATGCAATGTAAATTTATTTTAAATAAATACATTTTCTTTCCTAGGTTTATAAAATACCATTAATGACATTTATGGTATTATGTATGTTAAAGTAACAGTAAAACCTAAAATAAATATATATATATATATATATATTTTTTTTTACCATATATTTTGTTTATATATATATATATATATACATTTAAGAAATGTTTTAAAAAATATATTTTTTTTAAAAAAGAGGACATAAAACAACAAAAAAATCTTGTTAAAAATTTTATGAAAGATAAAAATAACTAATAATTATTTAAAATTTAAAAGCATCGCTTATTTACTAAAGAATCCTAGATTAAATGGAATGTGTTTTTTGTTTTTAATAAATAAAACATCTGTAATGTTTCTCAGGCTGCTGTGGTGTAAAAGGAATAAAACCTTTAGACAATTTCATCTTTCAAAGTGAGATATCTTGGCCGTTTCATGCAGCAGGTCAACGTTATTAAAATATAAAATGTAATCTAGGTGAAAAGTATTTATTCCGTGGATTTAAAAGAGTTTGCAGAGTCGGACGTCTACAGACTGCAGAGATTTGGGAAATAAAGGAGACGGCCGAGCGGCGCTGTGTTTCAGAGACGAGCGTAATGAGTTTAGAGTTTTTATCTTTAAAATGTACGCTAGCCTCGAGCGAGCTGTAAAGAGGAAAATAACAAGAATAGATTCAGAATATAAATGTTCTTACTCTTATCGCACACACACACACACACACACACACACTCCTTTCCATCCTTTAGTAACCGAATAACAATATGTGCCGTGTAAACTCATTTCCTCGTTTCTGTTGTGTTCAGTTACGGCCGTAAATCTGATAAACTCGATCTGATTATTAACGCACACGATCGTCAGACATCTGCGGATAAAAACTTTTAAAAACCAGAGAGGGAAAGTAAAGAGTTTAAACACGATCACGTCACACAGAGATGCAGAAACACAGAGACTCGGCCGCTTCACACCCTGGAGCCGTGACGCATCCTGTTTCACAACGGAACAAAAAACACACGGACGCTTTCATGCTAACAACAGGCGGGTCAGCTGAGGAGACGGACGGAATCACGAGCTTTAGTGGAATCAGAACTTTAGCATGAGCGTTATTTAGCACACGTCATCACACACTCCAGTGCTTCTGAGTGCTGCGCTCTGATTGGTCAGAGGGTGTTGATTAATTCTCTGTAACTGCGGCTCTGACGGTAGTGGAGGTTCATTCGTTATTCTTTTTCTTCTTATTAATAATCGAATTAATGTGATTGTTTC
>JAQMYG010000018.1:21789811-21802010 GCA_030014215.1 Clariallabes teugelsi
CTCACGTGTACTGTACCAGTGTACCAGTAACGTGATGTGACAATAAAAGTGATTTGATTTGATTTGATTTGATTTGATTTGATGTTTCTTAGCAAATTACTCACACACCTAAGATAAATGTTAACGTTCTAGATAGTTCTGTTGTTTCTGTATTACCACCAGATGGACTTTTAGCCTCATTAGCCTAGCTGACACTCAGTTGCCGGTATATAACTTTCTTGTGAAGTTTCATTTAAACACATCACCGTGTAATTTCTTCGGGGGGAAAAAGTGTAAATATGAATCATATGTGTAATAAATCATATTTCCTGACTGAATTATAGTTCTTCAACAAAACATTGAGGTATAGCAGTTAATGTAATTTTTTAAACTGCTTCCAAGATTGAATTCCCTCAATCTAATGTAACAAAACAAAGCATTGTAATTATAGATATTTATTTATTTATTTATTTATTTTTCGGTGCTACATTGTCACAGTGTATTACATTGTGTCATGTTGTCACTCTTGTATTCACATTTGCTCAATTAAACCTTATGTTGTCTTTGTTGTCAAAAATTCTATCACTTTATATTGAAGTAGCATTGCTGTCAGTTGAATCTAAAAAAACTAAATTAAAAATTAAATAAAAAATCAGAGAGCTGTAGCAAAATGCTAAAACATGCAGACATGCTAACTAACCAGTTCTGATATAAAATCTAATCTGCAACCTTCTTTTTGAACCAACAAACATCAATTGGACTTTTAACTTTGCATTATGAAAATTATTACTTAATAATGTAATATTTAACCCTTTACAGGCCACATATTGAAATACTTTTTCCCCCAAAACTTTTGATTAAAAAAAAATTTTTTTTATTTAATTGTTGTCATTTCTTATGGTATCATCAAGGTATCTTCCTTGCCTGTCTGAGTTAAAAAAAAATATTTTTCCAAATAGCGTGTATGCATATAAGATAATGTTCAACATTTAAACATATTAAAAAAAAAAAAAAAAAAATACTTATATTTAAAAAAAAAAAATTCTTGAGGTTCTGATACTGGCACTTGTAAGTTACCAGATGTGGATCTAGTAAATATGTGAGAAATGTAGGATAAGCATCGTATAATTTTAAGATAATTAATAAAAAACTGTGACTCTCAATACTGCCATGTGGAAAATGTCAATAATTTCGTAACTTTATCAGACTTTATGTTCATTTTTCTGGCCCTGAACTTAGCTCCACCTCTTTTGAATGAAGAAATCTCCTCATCACTGAGGTGGAAAAAGTTACAAACTGCCCCTTTAATGTGACTTTAAAAACAACCCAGAATATATTTTTCTCTTTTTCTCTATTTAAAAAAAAAAAAAACTCAACCTGTCAAAATGTAGGAGATGGTGTAGGTCTAGCACACATGAAGGCACGCACAAACACACACACACACACACACACACACACACTGAAAGTCACCTTCCGAGAAAACTTTTCCCGCTCTGTATTTTTGAGTCTTCATGGATTAATCTGTATTCATGTGTGAGAATTTCTCATGAGGAAAATAAGGTCAGGAGTGAACTGTACAGTCCTCATCATCCCCGTGTTTCATGTTACCTGCTTCTCCTTCGCTTTGTCTTTGACATCGCCGCTTTAAAAATTCATAAAGCCTGACCATTTACATAAAACGGAAATCTGCTGATTGGTTGTAATACAGCAGTCTTTGGCTCACATTAGTGTCCAGTCAAGGTTACAGGAGTGTGTGGGGAATAAAAAACGCTAGTCAGCTTCCACATTAGCGCTTACGTTTTTGTCTTTGATAAAAGCCATGGTGGTATAAATCGTACTACACCTTTTTTCTCGAGTGAGGGGAAAAAAATATATTCTGGGTAACAATCATGAGCAATTCTGTAAGTACTTGAAGATCAAATCATTAGTAAAGCGTATAATATGCAAAAAAGTGTTTAAAATTAATAGAATGTTGAAATTTAAGTTGTTGATGGATTTACAACATCAACTCCTGTACTGAGTAACATATGAACGCAAGAATATCAGTGAAAAACACTGCATCTGTAATGAGGTGGACTCCTGTACTAATAAATAGCACTGTAGCTCTGATTATATGCCAAAGAATATATGAATAAATGTGTAAGTACTAAGTAGGGGTGTGGCTTATCTTTATCTATTGTATTACTTACAAAGATTCATTTTCCTAAAAAGCCTTTTCCAATGCAACAGCTGTTTTTAGAACCTTGAGGACCTAAAAAAAATCAGCCAATCAGAGTTTGCATGTTCTCCCTGTGCTTGGTAAAACTTCAAAGTATTTTGTAAGTCGGTCTGGATAAGAGTGTCTGCCAAATGCCTAAATGTAAATATAATGAAAAAAAAAAAAAGAGAGAGACATGTTCAGAGGACACCCAAAACACGACCCCGTAAACCATCAAGCAACTCAAACTGAACCTCACAGAAGCCAAGAGCAGAAAAGTTACACAAATAATTTACTGTACGTAAAAGCATAAAATATTAAATCTAAAGTGCCCACTGCTGCTGTGAAAACAACATCAATCCTTCCTTCTTTCTGAATGCAGAGAGGATAAAAAACACTACACCGGTGATCCTCGACTTTACCAAAGCCACGTTTTTGTTTCAGAAACTGTTGAACTTCTTGAACATCTTGAATTTGACAACAGTCTCTAAAGTTTAATAAATCCAAATGAAGATCCTCAGCTCACATCAAACACAGCTCGCGTTCTTAATATCGTGATAAGATGATCTGAGATGTTAGTAAACTCGATGTTTTCATGCTGGCGAAGTGACGCACCTATCTCACTCTCTCACTCATTCTCTACAGAGCCTGTTGCAGCAAACAACCAGACTGGAAACAGCAGTTAGATTACCCGGCATCAAATCGGAGTACCAGGAGGAAAATCACCAAGCACGGGGAAACCATGCTCACCTGACTCGAAACCTCGACCCTGGAGGTGTGAGGCTGCAGTTTTAACCACTGCACCACCACCGTGCCACACCCGGGCGGCTGATTGGCTGATTTTTTAGGTCCAAGTTCCTAAAGACACAGTTGTTGCATTGGAAATTTGTTTGTAGGAAAAGGAATGTTTGGAAGTACAGCAGTACCTCTGCATATGCCTTAAAAAATTTTGCCCTATGAACTAAAATTTTGCAAGAATTTGCCTCGACAAAGCATTTTAACGAGGCTTAACGAGCGACCGGATCGAGCCGAAACGAACGCTGGCTAAGTTGTGCGTATGTCCAGGAGCCATTTAAAAACGAGTTTTTTTTTTGTAAGATTTAGTGAAGACGCAGCACCGCAGGTCCCAAGAATGTTATCAGGGACGATAGCAAGAAGAAAAGGGAGCCACATTCGGGTTGGTTTTTAAAGCAGCCGGTGCCGAGAGGAATCATAAATAGAGGTTAAGTGAGGTTTAATGTCTATTTATTTCATATTTTACTTCATTTGCATGTCTTTTCTAAATGTTTTAATTGTTTTTATATGCAAAAATATGATTATAGTGTTGGAAATTGGTAATATTGGTAATACTTTTGGGTGGCTAGAACGGATTATCTGTATTTACATTATTTCCTCTGAGACAAAGTGTCCGAGGCCACACCTCCTTCACCAAGGCCACGCGTCTAGTGTTTAACTCTCATGTTTCCTGCACCCGTATTAATGACTGGAGTGGATTAAAGTATCAGCCTGATGAATGAACATAAATGTTAAAAGATCGTTACTCTCGTCACTAGCTAATGGCTCTTGCTTTTGCGCTATTACTCCTTTTAAAGTCTCGGATTAAAGGAGCAGTCAGACCAAACGTGAAGAAAAAATACACAGGCCAAAAGAGAGGTGACTGAGAGAGCTTTAAAAAAAAAAAAAACCTTTTTGAACTCAGAAATATCTAAAGCTGTTTTTCTTGCACCAAAATAAGAACACAAGCCCTAAAACCTGTCCAAAGAAAAACGAACCTTCTCGCAAATATAACACAGATGGGGTGCCAATATATTTGTGTTTTCATGGATTGGCATTAAATTGATGTTATCGTATAAAGATAACACTTTAACATGTTTCATATCTGTATCTGCGTGTGTGTGTGTGTGTGTGTGTGTGTGTGTGTGTGTGTGTTTTGGTTTTTCATTGTTCTTTTGAAGGCCAGATTCTCCATGTCATTAAATACATTAACATGTGTCTATATATACAGTATATATTTACACACACACACACACACACACACACACACACACACACACACTGGAAATGTGTTTAAGGTATTTTCCCATGTGCAGACTGTGATGCTCTTCCATGCATTAAATAATCTCGCTGTAAATGATCATTACAGGAGTGTGTTTGTTAAATAAGATGTGAAACTCAAGTATCGAGGAACGCGTTGCCATGTTTTTGAGAAACATGCAAATTGTAATCCCCTCTGTCCTAGAAGTCTCTGAAAACGTATAGAGTAGTTAGTAATATTAACATTAATATAAACCTGTGATTTGGAGCTGCACTACTGTTAGGGGCTGCTGTTATAGAGAATTAATCAACACCTTCAGAATCCAACAGCTCTCCATGTAAGGAGTCTCCAGCGTCAGGGCTTAGTAACAGTCAAAGCTGTAACATTGTGTTTAACAAAAGCTGGTTGTTGCTGTGTAAAAAGGAATAAAACGCATCACTGTTCTAGGAAAATAATCAAGATCAGTGCAGTGCAGTACTGTATCTGCGACTCCGCTCCGTTACTCTGCCATAACAGCACCGCACACAGGGGTTTATTCCTTTCCTTTTAAAACACAGTCCCTTTTAAATCTGAATAATTCCATTATATTTAGGGCCGCATACAGAATATAAAAATATATATGGAATTTCAGGGTTAAAAAATACCGCATGTCTTTTGAATAAAAGGAAATACATGCGCATATTCCCAGACTAATGGTTTCTGCGTTTTTGCTTCGCTGCTGCTTCCCCGGAAATTTCCGGATGACTGAAACGCAGCAGGAGAGAGAACAGAAAGATCTCAGTAAAGATTCTGCTGAGCTCCACGTCTCAATGATTCGAGTCTGAACCCTGGTCTAGACTCCACGCCTCGCTCCGCTCCATCCCTCTTTTGTTCTTTCCCTCGCTTCCCCCCATGCGCGCGCGCGTGTGTGTGTGTGTCTGTGCGAGCCTGTCAGCTGGAATAATGTCATCGTTTAACACCGCTGTGTGTGCATAGGAATTTCGAGAAAGAGCCTGGAGCCTCCACCAGCTCCGGCTCGAATCCATCACGGCCTTTAATCGCCTCGGCTCACTTCCTCGGCTTCTTTGTGCCGCGTGTTTGCTGTGAGTCACCGAGGACGGACTTTATGGCTGCCTTTAGGCTTAATTCACTCTCTAGGGGATAAAAAGTTATGACTGCCCTGTGCTGCTGTGTGGGGGCTTTTTTTTTTTTTGGTGAAATCAACAACACTTCAAATCTTAAGTGGATGCTGCGCCGCAGTCTGGAGCTGAAAAAGCACAGAAGTGTAGTTTAGGGTCGTCTCTCACTTCACCTCCTACAGCACGGAGTCCAGTCTCATCAGTACCGCAGCCGAACTCTACTCTCTCCCTCAGAAACCGCCTTCTACCTACAGTAGCTGTCTGTCCACTCAGGTGTCTGTCTACCCAGTCTGTTTCTCTACCAACATGTCTGTCTGTTTGTCTAACGTCTGGTCTGTCCATCTGTCTACCCACCTGTGTGTCTATCTGTCTGTCTGTCTACCCACCCATCTGTCAGTCTTTCTTTTTCTCTACCAACACATCTGCCCATTTGTCTAACCACCTGTCTGTCTACCTGTCTAATTGACTGTCTGTCTATCTGTCTACCCACCTTTTGTCTGTCTGTCTGTCTGTCTACCAACCCATCTGTCTGTGTATCTACCCACCTGTGTGTCTGTTTGTATACCAACCTGTCTGTCTAACTACTTGTCTGTCTGTCTGTCTACCCACCCATCTATCTATCCGTCTGTTTGTTTGTTTAGCATCCAGTCTGTCTGTGTGTCTACCTACCTGTCAGTATGTTCATCAGTCCATCTGTTCACCTGTTCTTTTATCTGTCTAAATTCCTACATACCGTGTAGTGGTTTGCACTGTCGCCTCGCACCTCCAGGGTCCGGGTTCGATTCCCAGCCAGGCTCGATTCCCGTCTCTGTGTGCATGGAGTTTGCATGTTCTCCCCATGCTTGGTGGGTTTCCTCAGGGTTCTCCGGTTTCCTCCCACAGTCCAAAGACATGTAGGTTAGGTTAATTGGCGTTCCCAAAGTGGCTGGAGTGTGTGTGAGTGTGTGTATGTGTGTGTGCCCTGCGATGACCTGTTTACCTGTCACCTGCACGCTTACACACAGGTACATCATCTACAGTATCTACCTACCTGTCGGTTTACTTACCTCACTTGTATTTATAAACCATTATATCTTCCTGTCTGTCTATCTACAGTAGTTACATGATTACTGTATGTTTCCTGATTTACCTGCCTACATGACCTTCTGTCTGTCTGTTAGTATCCATACACTGCATCTGTCTGTCTACCAACCTACTGTACATAACTGTTTGTTTACTGTATATAGCTGTCTTATACCCACCTACTTATAAAGCAACCTGCCTGCTTACATACTTGTCTCTCTATCGACCCATGTACTGTAGTTACCTGTGTGCCTGCCAACGTACCTGTCTGTCTGTATAACCTACCCACTAACCTACCCACTAACCTACACACTAACCTACCCACTAACCTACCCACTAACCTACTCACTAACCTACTCACTAACCTACCCACTAACCTACTCACTAACCTACCCACTAACCTACCCACTAACCTACTCACTACCCTACCCACTAACCGACACACTAACCTACCAACTAACCTACCCACTAACCTACCCACTAACCTACTCACGAACCTACCCACTAACCTACCCACTAACCTACCCACTAACCTACTCACTAACCTACCCACTAACCTACCCATCCGTCTGTCTGGCTCCCTGCATTATAGCCAGAGTAACTTTATTCTGTTTAAAGAACGTCATGTGACCATTTGAAATAGTGAAATCAGATAGAGGGTAAAAAGGCAGCGTGTATTCATTAAACTCATAGCAGGTGCTTGATAAGAAAAAAAAAATCACAGTTCTTGCTTCTACAGAGCCGTAAATTCAGACTGAGCGTGTTTACCTGCAGTAGGATAATAAACCGCTCGACGTTCCTGTCTCGACACGCCGGTGTAAATAACCAACATCCCACTTCCAGATAAATGTTTATTTTATGCTAACACTTACAGCTGGACTCAGATATGAGAAATTAGCATTAGCATGAATTACATGTGGAGACTTGTTGCTTGATTAAAAAAAAATAATGAAATTAGTGTAGATAGAGGTTATTATAGTTTTTTTGGCCATATGTCCAGAGTCAACTGCAATAAAACACATTATCGCAGACCTACTGCTTTGTTACAGCACTTACTGTATGTTAAAGAAAAACTTGAACCATGAACTATCATGTCTACTGTACAATATGTACGCTGTATATCTGAATAGAGTCTTCCTGCTCTAAGTCTCATTATTAGATCATTATTAGTGGAATAGGTTTTTTGGGGGGAATTGGAAAAGCACTAAAAAATGATCCTCTGGTTCTCCAGTAAAACTAAGCTTTAGATTAGCAGAACATGGACTCTCAGGACTTACCACAGTGTTGTTGCCTTCTGGATTCTGATTGGTCGAAAAGTACGGTAGTGCATACAGGTCTGTGTTAAAGTGCTAATACTAATGTGTTGTCGTTTCTATAGTAACAGCTCGTTCACAGGGACTTGCATGAATCGTGCTCCATATAAACAGTTTTTAAAAAAATAGATTTCTAAAAGGTGAAATATGTTTATGTAACAGTTATGGAAGGAGTCTCCAGTGCCAGTGCTTCGTAACAGTCAGAGTTTCCCCAAATGTGTGTGTGTTTGTTTTGCATTAGCTGAAATACGCCAATTCATCCATCCATCCATCTAAGAACCTCTGTAGTCCAACTAGGGACTGTGAAAGCCCATACCATTGTATTTATTTCCATTGTACAACTGTGGAAGGACCTCCGGTCGACACTCACACACACATTCACACAGTACAGGCAATTTGGGAACGCCAATAAGCCTGATCTGCATGTCTTTGGATTGTGGGAGAAAACCAGAGCATCCGGAGGAAACCCACAGAGCACGTGGAGAACATACACACTCCATGCACACAGACCCTGAGGCGGGAATCGAACCCAGAACCTGAAGGTGTGAGGCGACAGTGCTGACCACTAAGCCACCGTGCCGCCAAAATACTTGCAGATATAAAAATTTTTTATACCTCTAACTCCCAATGCACCGTGTCATCGTCTGCTGAGCCACGCCCCAAAATCAGAGATGGGTGGAGCTGAGATCACAATAAGGGGTAAGTCGAATTGGCTTGTGGCAGTGGTAGACGGTTCAAGCGCCAGCTCTACCAGCTCTGTTGTGCCGTTGAGCAAGGCCCTTAACCCTGTTTGCTCTAGGGGGCGCTGTATTGTGGCTGAAATCATTATAGGAATAACTTCCTAATATGCTGGGGTATGCCAAGAAAGAATTTTACTGTGTACAAATAAAGGCTTCTTCTTTTTATTAATACAAAAATTGCACAAAAGGACACAGAGCAGGGAACGTATTTCTTCATGAGTTTCACACTAGAGATCCGTCTGAACGTCTAAACATGAGAAAATTATGATTATTTTTTTTTGTACTCAATAAGTGCTCTTTAGGTTTTGCTGTTTTTCAGTAACGTGATGTAACACACAGAGTTTTTTTGCCTAATTAACTGTGACTGGGTTAAAGAGAGAGGGAACCAGTGTTTAATAAATAAAAATTGTAATTGTCAGCAAATTGCCAGGATTTTAGACACGTGGCATCCACTTTAAGTTTAAAAGACATGCATGGATTTGGTGATAATCTCTCAAACTCAGCATCACTCTCTTCTAACTCTGAGTCTCCTCTGGTTTTCCCCGCAGCATCATTAGGTCTAAACCGTCTTCCGTCTGAAGCGCGGCGTTATTGGGTAATCTGCACCCACAAGCCGGTTCTTTATCAGCCTCAAGCACCGTCTCGTATCAAACCCATGTCCTCCATCTTCCCTCTCGCTCGCTGCCGTTCCCCGAGAGCAGTCCAGCTTTGTTCTATTTCCCACTCTCGAGTTTCCATGCATACTCCACTGACAGCCCATTGATCCTCCTCGTCTCCCACAGTGCACCGCTATGAAGCTGACACCTAATTCGAGGATGGGATTTCACAAACCTTTCAGGGAAAGTAAGAGAGATCAGCGGTGCACTTAATCTGATGACTGGGAAAGCAGAAAATTGTTTTTTTCCCCCTCTTCTTCCTTCTGTCTGTGTCACCCTCTCAACATCTCTGGTTTATGTGCTTGGGCTCTGGCTCACACACACACACACACACACACGTATGCAGACAGACAGACACGCCGTGGTTCTCCTTCGGCTCGGGTCCTTTTGATAACTCTATGACGGGATCCCTGCTGGTTGTTGGCTTATTAGAGAGATGAGGCACAGAGAGGAGGAGGAGCTGATGCAGCGTGTGACTCAGAGCTGAAAAATAGAGTCACGGATGAGTTATTAGCCGAGCTCCGGCAACGTAAACATGGCGTAATCAATACAAACTCACATCTCAAATAAGGGGGGAAAAATGTCTCCAATATACTGTACAGCAGCGCCTCCAATGATGACGCAAACTAACGTGGAACATACAGTAGTGCGAGCTTAAAGGAACTAAATCATGACATAACCAGGAAAGGTTAAGAAGGCACACAATTTTTTAAAACGTATATAAAAAAAATTTATCCTACAACAAAGACTATAACAAGATAAACAACAGACAAGAACTTATACAAAGACTAAGCAACACAAAAAATGGTTAAAAAAATACTCTTGACGAACACTTATAGGTAGAAAATAGAACCCTATATGAATTATTTACAAAAGGATTAAAACCAATACACAAAAGCAACAAAAACAAATAAAAAAATAAATGATGGAGTCCCTTTTCGTGTTGCCGTTCCCATGGCAACAAGGGGTGTAAGCGACCCTAGACAAATACAGCAGTAAATTTTGTTAATAACTATTTTAGTTTATAATTTTTTAATCTTTTATATATTTTATATTTATTATTGTTTTTATATTAACTTTTTTATATTCTTATTTTAATGTGATTTAAAAAATAAAATTTTAACTGTATCTAAATCACTTTGTAAACTTTAAAAAAAAAAACAGTTCTATATGAATTTTCATTTGTTCTTGGTCCAGACTCCGCCCCCTTGTCCTCTCATTGGTTTGGTCCCTGTGTGTGTGTGTGTGTGTGTGTGTTTACTCCCTGATTCAGTTGGCTAGTTACACCTACAGTAGCTGCCGTGTCTCGTAGTCTTGTTATTTGGTAAAAGCTGATGTTTAGACTAGACCGTGTCTGTTCTATGATGAATTGCGCTAATAAATCACACACCAAAGTTGACAAAGTTGTGTCCAGCCTCATCTGATTGGTCGAGTGTCTGATGAAACAAACAAACAAAAACATGAGGATGATCTTTAGTATCATAGAGCATCATCAGTTTTAACATTCCATCATACATACACAAATCCCCTCTCTGATTAGCTGAATATACAGTAATACCTACACAATGCTGTGCTACTGTACATACTGTACATTACCTAGAATATTGTATCCCAGCACTAGTGATCTGACATCACAAACACACCGATTAGCTGCACGATGATGGATGTACCTCAATAACAGAACCTACTTCTGTCGTCTTATTTTGCAGCGTCTAATTAAAACCCAACGTAGAAAACAAAAGAAGGTCGCAAGAAAAATGTCACCTTCAAATGCTGAGAGCTAAAATATGACCACGGGGTTGAGTGGATTAGATGGAAAACTTGACATTTATCTAATTTATAAAGGACAGGACGTTCAGCTGATTGGTCTCTCCTCTGCCCTAACATCACTTCCAGGACTTTTCACACTGTCGTGCTCACATAAAGAGAGCCCGAGGCTCAGTGTGTGTTTTTTTTCTTCCCTTTTCCTTTTTCTTCTTTTCTTCTCTATTGAGGATTTATTTATTTATTTATTTATTTATTTACCAGAAGACGTCCCAAACTCCAAGAACTGGAGCGCATTAAATCAGACATCAAGAATGGCTGCATGGAGACATCCGTAGAGAAAGATGGAGAGAGAGAGAGAGAGAAAGAAAGAAAGCCTTTTGGATACAACAGAACAAAACCCCACACAGTCCATTTTCATTGATTTCTTTGCGAAGCCCAAACAAAAGCTGCTTCACTCTTCCATCTGCCCACCAAATGAAAGGCAGATTCACTCCTTCAGCGCTAAAAGCATCTACATTCTCCTCTCTAGAGTGAAGCTTAATGCTCCAGACCTCCGTTCCCGGCCTGGCAGGCCCAATAAAGAGCCGAGAGGTTCTGTGTTTTTTCCCTGAACAGCAGAGCAGCAGTGGAGGAGAACGACATCAGCTTTAACCCTTACAACCTGATCGCTGCATTTCTGTTGTTTTCTTTTTTTCCTTTTTTTTTTTACACCACCAAGGTAATTAATGGTTTGGTGGAAAACTCTAATTGTCCTGTCAGACACGTCCAAGTAGATGCATCGTCCCAAATTCCATCTGTTTGCTGTAATTGCGGAAAACTGGAATGATGTGGGCGGCATAGAGGTGTAGTGGTTAGCACCGTCACCTTACACCTCCAGGTTCTGGGTTTAATCCCCACCTCGGGGTCTGTGTGCATGGAGTTTGCATGTTCTCCTCCCATGCTTGGTGGGTTTCCTCAGGGTACTCCAGTTTCCTCCCACAGTCCAAAGACATCCAGATTAGGCTAATTGGCGGATGGATTGGCGCCCCATCCAGGGTGTACTCCACTTTGTACTCTAAGTCTCCTGGGATAGGCTCCGCCCCCCGCGACCCTGAATACAGGATAAAGCGGAATAGACGCTAAGTGAGAGAGTGGAACGATGTGAGGAATTAACATGACCTCCTGCATATTTACATATTCAAGTCTGATGATTCATGTGTTCAAACCTGAATGAGTCGCCCTGTTCAAACCTGAATGATTCACCTGTTCAAACCTAAATGATTCACCTGTTCAAACCTAAATGATTCACCTGTTCAAACCTGAATGATTCACCTGTTCAAACCTAAATGATTC
>JAQMYG010000018.1:21828795-21847780 GCA_030014215.1 Clariallabes teugelsi
CTAATTGGGTAGCCAGTCAGATACAGTGCCTCTAATTGGGTAGCCAGTCAGATACAGTGCCTCTAATTGGGTAGCCAGTCAGATACAGTGCCTCTAATTGGGTAGCCAATCAGGTCCAGTGCCGCTAATTGGGTAGCCAGTCAGATACAGTGCCTCTAATTGGGTAGCCAGTCAGATACAGTGCCGCTAATTGGGTAGCCAGTCAGATACAGAGACTCTGGTGTGGTGGCCAGTCAGGTCTAGTACCTCTAATTGGGTACCCAGTCAAATATAGAGCCTCTAGTGGGGTGCCCAGTCAGATACAGTGCCTCTAATTGGGTAGCCAGTCAGATACAGTGCCTCTGTTTGGGCAACAACATTTAAATCTCTGATTTGTTGACAGACTAAACCCCGGCCATTGGCTAGTGGAGACTAACAACAATATGGAAGATGGATGAAAAAATTAGATAAAGACATCACATTCATTTTTCACTTGCCTGACCAGAGTCAAAAGCTAAATTTTAAACATACATAACATTAGGGTAAAATACTTTATAACCCATTTTATATAGCATTAAATTAATCCAACCACCTAAATAGATTCGGAAATAAAAATTGACCTACATAAACAATATAAAATTAATTGAATTAAATAAACATGTCTTCATTAGTGTAGTGATTAGCACTGTCGCCTTGCACCTCCAGGGTCCGGGTTCGATTCCCGGCCAGGCTCGATTCCCGTCTCTGTTGCATGGAGTTTGCATGTTCCCTCTGTGCTTGGTGGGTTTCCTCCGGGTACTCGGGTTTCCTCCAACAGTCCAAAGACATGCAGATTAGGCTAATTGGCGTTCCCAAATTGCCCGTAGTGTGTGAATGAGTGTGTGTACTGTATGTGTGTGTGTGTGCCCTGCGATAGATTCGCACCCTGTCCAGGGTGTACCCCACCTCATGCCCTGTCTCCTGGGATAGACTCCAGGCCCCTGTGACCCTGAATACAGGATAAAACGGTATAGAAGATGAGATGTCTTAATTTTTTAGATGAATGAATAAAGATTACAAATGTTATATAAATCAAACAGAATTTGTTATATTTTAATGTTTATTGGAATCTTATTATTTTTAATTCTTTGACACGTTTTGAGTTAATTAGTACTTACTTGAATAAGAAGCCTACAAAGTGTCAGAATAGTGAGTGGGGAAAAAACATTTTATGTACTGATAATTTTTTTTATGTTTATTTTATTTAATTAGTTATTTGCTTTTCTTGTTTCATTGCCTCTAAGTGCATTACAAAGGGTAATGTTTTTAAAATAAATAAATTAACAAAAACTGACCAAAATGTCTGTATGCGTGTGATGTAACAGTGCCAGTGTGAATACATTAATTAGAGGCACAAAGTAATTAATAAATAAATGAGTTATATAATTACAGCATTAGATTTAAACACACTTGTTGAAGGTGTAAATCTTTTCTGAAGTTGAGATCTCATAACCCGTACACGGCTTCCTCCGGAGACTTCGACGGATTCGGAGGAAACCTGAGCGCTCAGGCGAGCATTTTCACACATCTTACACGTTTCCCCACTTTTCCAGTGGAGATGAGTTTCTCTCCTGTGATCCATGATAACATTTAACAGCTGACGTTATCTTGCAGTTGCAGACATGCAGCATGTAAATACAGCTTTATTAAAGATGGTTATCGCAGAGACCGTGTGTGTGAGTGTCTGAGTGTGTGTGTGTGTGTGTGTGTGTGTGTGTGTGTGTGTGTGAGTGTGTGAGTGTCTGAGTGTGTGTGTGAGTGAATGAGTGTCCTGTATTCACAGTGTCCTGATGCAGATTTGTGGAAAACCTTCAAGACATGTGATGCCTTTTTACTTGGAAAAATTGCTTTATTTAAATATTGTAAATGATTATGAAAGTAATTAGAATAAAACTGTCAGTGCTGTGCCTTATTCTGTACATGCATTACTGTGTGATGTTTCATAGAAATTCTGATTGAGGTTTTATATTCCTACACTGTTTGTCTGTAGTGAGCAGCTGATAAATGAAGGTACTGTAGGTGACTGTAGCTTAAAATAACTTAAATAAGTACAGTAGTTCTACAAACAGCTCAGATGCTTAGAGCATTCCACTGGATAACTACAACTATAACACACCTGGGTAATTATACAAATTCTCTGGGTTTAAAAAAAAGTGAATTATCATTTAATAGCTTCTTGTCAAATTACAGGAACAAACAAACAAACAAACAAACAAACAAACAAACAAAAATCTAAACACACTTGGTAGATGAAATGCAGGAAATGATATTGAAGTAAAAGTTGAAGTGAGTCCAAATCTTACTCAGTTAAATGTGGGAAAAGTACATTTGTAAAATGTGCTCAATATTAAAAAGTTTTAATGTTGGGTTGCAAAGTTTGACAATGGGTAGCAATTTCCGACTATAGGTACCAATTTAGCTAATGATGAAAGATACTTTCAGTTTCAGTGGTGGCTCAGTGTGTTAAGGCTTTGAGTTTGATTGGGAGGTCTTGTAATAAACGTGTAAAAAATTAATTTAAGTAAAATAAATTAAGAAAAAAAAACAATGTCTACAAAAATTTATTAATCTGGTGAAGAATATAAAGCAGATGAAACTTTTGGTTTCAGGTGAAAATAAATGCATTAAATATGCAAAAAAAAAAAAAACACATAAGTGTAAATTGTAAAAAAAAATCATGTTGAAGAAAAACACATGAGAAAATAAAAAGCTGTGTACAACATAAAATGCGAATTGCGTTTTCTTTTATCTAAAGTAGGAAATTGTGTGCAAAAAATATAATTCTAGTCAGAAGACACAGGGAAATATGTGAGAGCTGACCAAAGTTACTAGTGCACTGCTAAAACAAACAAACAAACAAAAAAAGGACTATAAGCATATATGTATATATGTAAGTTATAATTAAAAAAATAAATTTTAAGTAAATGAAATACATGAATAATACTAATAAGTGAAATGCAATGTGAAACCTTGATGTGAAATTGCCTTTATGACAAAGTGACAACAGTGCAAATAGTAATAATAACTGCAAAGAACGGTAAGTAGCAAGGTTTGACAGTAGGTAGCAAGTTTTGACACGTGCGCCAAACAGCTTTGTAGCACCTTTCAATAAGTAAAATAATACTGTGGCATAATACTGTAAAATAAAAAAAGAAAAAAACATAAATAAAACTTGTATTCATATGCATTTCTTATCTGTCAAGCTCTGTAGATAACGGCTTTAAGATCCATGTTATTAATCTGTTCGGTTTCATTTAGTTTAGGATGAGTGATGTCAGGTGGAGCAGTCGATGCTCTTCACAGGTTCATTATTATTCTGGAGGTCTCTGCGGCGTGTGAGTCGCTGTGTCTGCGTAAGGAGCCGTGTCTAATGCGATAGCGCAGCTCGTCTGCCCCGCAGCTCTGTGTTCTAATGAACGCATTTCTGGGAGGAAAAAAGCAGTTCACATTATTCAAAAGCTTCTCCTGTTCTCCTCCAGCTGTTTGTCTGAACCGGACAGGAACATGATAGTCAGGCTTTTGTATTAGAATTTCATGGTGGAATGAAGCGTGGAGGCGGCTGAAGGAAGCGAGTGCAGGCTGTACGGTGTTCCTGAGGTGTATTGACCCACAGCGGTGTTGGGAAATGACCAGCTGTGCTGTAAAAGCCTGAACACCACCGCGTGACCTGTGTTTCACGGCCCATTGACTGTGCTCCTGATAGACATGACCACAAAGTCTGAACCACTGTGTGTGTGTGTGTGTGTGTGTGTCCATTAAACACAGAAAATGACAAATATAGCACAAAATTTGAAGGCACTACAGGAATTTAATTAACCTGGTGGAGATACCTCCCTGAATTATTGATTATTTTTCTACAATTGCATGCCAAAGTGTTTTATTCCCCTTACAGTTCAGAAATCTGTTAAATATTTTTGTGTAACTTCTCTGTCTTAAAGCTGTCAAAAAATGTAAAGGTACAGTTTTATCTCACATTATGTCACATAAATTGAGTAAAAAAAGAAGAAAATAAAAAGCACTGTCTGTCCCAGACTTTATGTATGTATGTATGTAAGAATTAGAGAAATTTTACAAATAGGTTCATAAATTTATTTTTATTTTTTTTTTATAGATATACAGGATTAGTACTTAAAGAAATGTTATTTTAAATAAACTCTTTAAATATATTAGCAGCAAACTGTAGAGAATGTTACTACTGCTAATAATAAAAAAAATAATAGACTTTTAGAATTTCAAAAAATAAAAATAATAAAACGGTTAAGTTTATGTTTCAGAAATTTCCCCCTCTTAACAAAGTCAAAGTCTTTAAAAGTTTGTTGTTTATTTTTGAGAGTTCGCTTTAATTGGAAAGAATTTACTTTACAGTATTTTCCACACAATGTTTCTCTGATTTTTCTTCCATGTCAAAATTTTTATTGTGGTTGATTTCTTTAGAAATTTCAGAAAAAAAGTATTGCCACGAATTCTTAATAATAAGTTGATGAGTTTAAAAAAACAGCAGTGATTTTCATGGACACTAATGCAGTGAAAGCTTTCTGCCATATTTGTTTTTAGCAATAACAAAAAAAATGCCTCTATTTTTGAGCAAAAAAAAAAGAAGAAGTGCTTTTCCTTTTCCTTCTGTGTGACATTTCAGACAGGTTATATTTTCCATGCCACTAAGTTTGCAAGTGCGCTGCACTGCTCTCTCTGATAGAAATTTTATTAATCTTCCTTATCTTGTCAGAAACTTCTGGCAACATCACCCCCCCCCCCCTCCCTAAAAAAGAAAAAACAAGTCTTTGCAAAAAAAAAAGTCTTGTACCACTTTCAGGTTCTTTCATTGGTGCTTTAAAAAAGACATGCATAAATTATGCAAATATATTGAAATCATAAAAAATATCAAAACATTTTTTGAAACTTTCGACCTTCACCCGCACCCAAATGAAAGTACAAAATAGTATGAAATTTTTTTTTCTTCTTTTTTTTACTTTGATATTTTTCGAGAATATGCTTCTTCGAAATGGTTGCGATGTCCCTTCGTAGTAAAAGTATGAATATATTTACAAATACCAAAACAAAACAAACAAACAAAAGCACACCAAAAATCCACATTTTTAAAATTATTACTTAGGACCACTGCCTCGCATATTTTTATGTTTTCTCAGCTTTCAGCGCACCTGATTCAATTTCAAATATCTAATGGAAGTGGGTGTGGTAGAGGGGGAACAACACTAAAATAATCAGGGCAGCTGCTCCTCCTGGACTGGACTGGAGATCCAGTGAGGTAAAGTTTGTGTAATACTTAATTGTGTAGAGTCACATCTTTAACCCCATGCTAGATAATTATAATTAGCATTATATACTAATTATAGCAGTTAATAGAATAATTTTTTTTTTATGTAGTCTGAAAAATATATATATAATTCTAAATATTATATATAAAATATATGCTTGTGCTTAGTGTAGTTTTGGTGTAAACCTCAGGGAAAGGCTTTATGCTCCCCTGTATAACTGAATATAAATTATTATTTTACCAGGAAAAGTTTCCAGGAACACCTTAATCGATATAAATAAGATACATTTTTCAGGAATGACAATTTGTTTGCATTTATTTAATATATTTCATAGAACTGTCAAAATTTCAAGATCTATTTCTGGTAGAAGAGAAAGATTTATTATTTTTTTTGTTAGAAATAAGATAAATAGTTTCTCCTACTCTTTAAAAAAAAAAAAAAGTTTTTTACGAAGCATGGTAATAATTCCTGGAGGAGAGTATAATTTTGTCAGGATCGAGTTGCAGCCTCTTCGTGTCTGAATTGATTCCATTGCATCACGTTACATCAGAAAGCAGGTCAGCCAACTTGGCTCCGTGACCAACAGTGTAAACACAGCGAAGGGACAAACATGAGAAGGAGTCGATACGGCCGGCTCGATAACGTCTCGCAGCAGCAGGAGGACTCGCCGTGAGAAACTGGAAATAGGCGGCGCTGCAGGAGACGGAGAGCTCCAAGTCTCAGCTGAGAACAGCTCCTTTGGTATTTTTATTTCCCGTTTAAATACAGGGAGATTTCAAAAGGTGAGCAAGGAAAAGGTTCTGCCTCTGGTGAGGTTATCACTCTGAAGAACTGCTCTGAGAGATGTAGGGTTCTAGATAGAAATCTTACAGATTCCTAAAGAGCTAGTCTGATTCTTTGAAACTTTACAGGTTCCTTACGAGGAACGAACAAACAAAAACACTGATTCGGATTTGAAGATTTTAAACCTTTTCAGGTTCCTACAGAGGGACAAACCAAAGAACCTTTCTGATTCAGGGTTCTAGTAACAACCATAAACAGATTCCATCAAAGAGGGAAAACCAAATAAACACTCATGTACTGTAGTGTTCTAAGTGGCAGCACGGTGGCTTAGTGATTAGCACTGTTGTCTTGCACCTTCAGGGTCTGTGTTCAATTCCCACCTTCAGGTCTGCGTGCATGGAGTTTGCATGTTCTCCCCGTGCTTGGTGGGTTTCCTCTGGGTACTCTGGTTTCCTCCTACAATCCAAGACAGGCAGGTTATATTTTCGCAATTTTATTAATTGGAGTTCCCAAATTGCCCGTAGTGTCTAAATGAGTGTGTGTGTGAATGCTGACCGGAGAGGTTCTACCACAGTCATAATAATGGTAATAAATGCAAATGGTACAATGGTCAGGATTGGCCTTCATGGTCCCAAGATGGACTACAGGGGTTCCTAGATGGATGGATGGAGCATCCTAAATAGAACCTTTAGACGGACCTTTTTAACCATCCTCACTCTTTTCCTTATACCATTTTAAAAGCACTTTGTGCACGTCTGAATTAGACGTTTCTCCTCTAAACACCACCACATTTCTGGCATTAAATCCTGAGATCCTCTGAGAACCTCGTTAGCGAGCTCGAACTCTCCATAACGACACAAAATCATTTTCACTCACTTTTAATTTCCATAAATCACACCTTTACTGTGATCCTCCCTGACATCCGGTTCTCTGTAATGGTGTGAGGAGGAGGAGGAGGAGGGGGAGGAGCCTGGTGTGTTTTCATTTCTGTTATGATGCACGGTTAATAAAGCACAATCCTTTATAAACAGCTCTATGAGATCACCACAGTCACTCTCACGACACACACACACAAACACACACATTCAAGAAGATGCTGTAATTAAAATAAATGTTTTGATCTTGAATTCTGGATTCTGATTAGTCAGAAATGTTGATCAATTTTCTCCACACATTTATAAACGATGTCTTCGCCTCGCCGCGGGGCAGTGATGGGATTCCACAGGGGAATAATGTTCGTGTAATTCTGTGCATTCCTGTTCGCCGTTACAGGAAGTGACACGACGTGAAATTGTCCGTGTCGTGTCCTTATTTACCATCAGAAGCTAAGCAAGGCCGTGTAATGACAACGCTCGAGACACAACACAAGAAATCGATGCTTCCTCTCTCCTGTCCACACCAACAAAGCTTATTAGTGTTGATGCTCTATAAATCCCTCCACACTCCACTTTTTAATTTCCTGCTCCAGTGCACAGAACACGTCAGCAAAAAGTTGCCCTAAATATCCTCGTACTGTAAAAAAGAAAAGGAAAAAAAAGTGTGGAACTTTAGCTGGAACTGGAACTGACTAGAAATGCTTTCTTTTTCATTCCGAGTCTACTGAGTGTTTTCTTTTCTTCCTTTTTTAACGCATGAGTGATGGTGTGATTAAAACTCTAAAGGCTAAAGAAGATAAGATTAGCACTGATCATTACTGATTGCGTTCTTTAAACACAGGACTACTGCTCTTTTTTCCTTTTACATAAACAAATAGTTTCAGAAATGGTCTAGACAGTTCAAATAAAGGCGTTGACTGCAAAATGAGATATTTGTATCAAAATTCCAGAAAATGGAGATAAGTCTAGTTTGTAAATGAAGCAGGAAGTATTACAAACTGATAAAGAGTATTTTAGTGCATGGTTTCTCTGAGTCACAAATTGATTTGGTTATGTAAGTGTAAATTGTATGTAATTTTGCAAGATGCTATAAATCCACCTCCCACAGTTTTGTCACAATGGATAAATCAGTTTTTGTGTTTTTTTTTTTTTTACTTTAAACTTTAAATTTAGTATCAATAATATGTTGGTTGAGTTTTTTAAATTAAAAATATAGCAAACTCTTGCTTTGATTGTCATTTTCTAGTAAGTCACAGCCAGCAAACTGGAGTAAGGGGAAAAAAGTGTTTCATTACAAGGTTTTGCTTTGTTTCCATTTTTCTAAATAAATTAACAGCATTTGTATTCACCTTGGTAGCGTAGAGGTTAGCACTGTGGCCTTGCACCTCCAGGGTTTGGGTTCGATTCCCACCTCAGGTCTGTGTCCATGGAGTTTGCATGTTCTCCCCGTGCTTGGTGGGTTTCCTCCACGTACTGCCCGTATATGTATGTGAGCCCTGCGATGGATTGGCACCCCATCCAGGGTGTACCACGCCTCGTGCCCTAAGTCTCCTGGGACAAGCTCCAGGCCGACTGCAACCTACCCACGTATACAGGATACACTAGAACATTAACATTAAAACCAATATAAAAAGTTCCGTTTATAGCCTCGTCCTCTACCAGTTTCAGGTCCACTTCAGTACCTGGCAACAGAGCTTTATAATAGAAGTCCATGACTGCTGGGGAGGCTACAACGGAAAGACATTAAAACTCTATTTTCTTGGCTTTAAAATTCTCCAAAAGTCCATCAAACTCATTTAGCTCGTTCCCTGCAGATGCTATTTTGCCCAGCAGGTTTTACTTCACTACTCATGTATAGTACCAGAGAGAAACTATGCGACTGGCTCTTTATGGATGTGTCATGTTTTACTATGTTGTAATGCAGTCGTTTACTATCATGTTTAGCAAAAAATCTTGCACGTTTAATAGTTTTTTTTAAAAGTAGGATGTTTGGTTGTTTTGAGATTATAAGTTTTTGTTATAGATAAAAATAAGGAAAATGCCTGACTGAGTAAAAGTCTGAAATGGCCATTTATCTCATTTTGCAGTGAAACCTTTCAAATTGAGCATGATGTCAAATTTCTCTTCCAAATGGGAGGCAAAGGTGGAAACAAATGCAGTTACTTTATTGAGTAAAGTGGAAACAAACAAATAAAAACATATAAATGAACCATAAACATGAACTATGGACACGAAGCAGAGAGCGTACAGATCTGTATAACAGATTCCTCACACAGCTACAACTAAAGCTGAACAAACTATGCTTAAATAGTTGCTCTAAAAACCTATGGCGAGACACAGGTGGGAGTGATTAATGAGACACGACACATGCAGGGGCTGATGGGAAGTGAAGTTCTGCACCCTTTTGAAGCACCATTTTTAAGACACTTTATTTATTTATGCGTATTATTTAACAACGGTCAAAGCGTGTGCATAACCACATAAACAACATACAGTACTTATAGTATAGAAATTATTCTATAACCTGGATCTCTGTGTATGTAAATACATACATACATAAATAAGTAAATAATAAATAAATAATCTACAGATCACTTTAGAACATTATTGTAATTTAGGCTCATCATAATAATTCCTTATTTGAACTTTACAATCTTTTAAAATAATATATATTTATGACAAATTTATCATGCAAGTCTATGTAATTTTGTCTTCATTCAAAAATGAGAACAGAATTTGAGACAGTTTTGGAAATTTTCAAATTTGGACAGTAATACATAGAAGCAAAAACAATTTTTTAAAAATTGTTTTAACTTGAAATATAAAATGTCTTCTAGCAAAACAAACACCAAAACTGTCTGCAAACAGGATTAATATTCTTATATTTGTTTTTAAATAATAAACGCCAATTTAATAAACATTACATATTGTCTGAATGTGTGTGTACTTCCACTATATCTTTAATAGAGGTTTTTGATGTATAAGAGCGGCTGCCGAATAACAAAATGTAAAGGTCAGTGCGTTTTTTTGTTTTTTGTTAAGTCTACATATATAATGTTAAAAAGTTCCAGAGATCTTCAGCTTCCTGATATGTGACATTAAATTACCCGCGTTGGTCTTTCACTCAGTGACGCTGTCAATCATGCAATGCAGGAATCATTAGCCTTACACTGAAAAGGGCACCACACACACACACACACACATACACACACACCTACTCCTTCATCTACTTTAAAGGTCTAAAGGTCAGTGAAAAATATTTTCCTGAGGCAGGGGTAGCTCAGTGTGTTACGGCTCTGAGTTACTGATCAGAAGGTTCAGAGTTCAAGCCCTCGTTTCACCAAGCTGCCACTTGAGCAAGGAGTTTAACCCTGTTTTTTCTAGGGGGCGCTGTATCCTGAAAGACCCTGCGCTCAGACCCCAGCTAACACACTGAGCTACACGAAGAAAATTATTTCACTGTGGAGTAAAGTATGCGTGACAAATAAAGGCTTCTTCATCATCATCATCTTCTTCTTCTTCAAAAGCACATTTAAACACTTTAAATTGCTCCTACTACACAGATATTTAAACAGTATAGCGCCCCCTATTGACAAACACACCGATCCATTGTGGTGTTTTATGTGTTTTATGTTATATGGCTTTTAAATCTTGCAGGAATTTGTCGAAATTCATGAGACCCGAACGCTTTATACCATCACATAGAATTAAAAAGAGAATTCTATCTTAATTTCAGCTGGCTAAAAGCATTGCTAAAAGGCTAATATTACTAACATGAGCTGACCAAGCTAACCGCCTAGCTAACCGCTACATGTAATAAGCTAGCACGTGGAACTGATGGAATTTCAGCTTGATCGACTACACCGCTTTATATCCTCTCTGTTTTAAATAACAAACTGTAATGTTACCATGACGACCATGACTTTTAATCCCTAAAATTAGCAAAGTTAGGGAGCTGGTTAGCCTAGCTCACAGTCTCAGGTTGTTTTTATCGAAAACTTCATTATTAGTGATGTCACAAACTGTTATAATAAGCTACTAAACATGATGTAGATGTCAGGAAACTTTAACGTTTTTTTATGTAAATGTAGCTGATAACAATTTCGCACTTTAAGTCACAGTTATTTAATAATACATCATGTTTCTGAGCTCTAATCTCTGATTCGCTGGTCTATTCCTTTATCAGTCGGCACTTGTTATTTATATTTCATCACAGCATTTCATAATTCATAATAAATGCATTAAAATGGAAATATTTAATGCGTCGGGTTTACATACTTAAGCACGTAATTGCGTCCCGAGCCATCGGAATCTGCGCTGAGAGCTGCGACAGGATCAGGATCACGGGGGCAAAAATAAAGGGGCTAATCCAGGCGATTACATCACTCGTTCCGTGGCTCCGGCACAAATCCGGGTTTTAAATCTTTATTTAATTTGTATTTGGTGTTAAAGTTGTGTTTATTCGTCAGGGTGTAGAGAGTGTGTGACGGAAGCCGACCTGTACGACCCGGAACACACCTCGGCTGATCCTCACACGAGGAAGAGTGAAGAAGCCCGAGGTTTTATTCTCAGCTTTATATTTCAGAGTTGTTTCAGATTGAGTAACGAGAGCAGGGTGGGAAAATAAATAAATAAATAAACAATTAAACAACACAATAAAAAGGTGAAATTAGATCAATAACAATACAGCTGCGATTGACGGGGCCAAGCACTTGTCCTATGTACAAAGTTTTCTGTATCTTCTTCAATAAATATCTTTCATATTTCACGGCTGGACAGATCTCGTACGTATGTACCTTACACAACATTCACAAGGTGCCCATACAAGGTCTAGACACCTAGACATGTACACGAATGTCTTAACGATGTCTCAAGCAGAATGTTTGCTAGCGACTGTGGGACAACATCATTTCGCATCACTGATAACATACAGTATGTTCTTAAAATTTATCTCCCCGGTTTTGTCCCTAAATTTACATGAAATAAAGCCGAAAGACCTAAATTATAATTCTTACAATACACCTCAAAGGCTTAATGATAGCTGGAGGTAGCTGGTGGCCAAGTCAGAGGCTGAAGGCAGAAAGACCCACAAACAAGCGGCTGCTGAAGGCAGCTGCAGTAAAGAGCCGGCAAAGCATCTCGAGCGAGGAAGCTCAGCATTTCTGTCCTATCCATGAGTTCCAGATTTCAGGCAGTTGTTGTTGACTGCAAAGGATTTTCAATTATTAAAGCCAATCATTATGTTTGTACTTATGTTAGCTTGTTCTGTTAATTATGAGCCACTAAAATGTGGTTCAAATTAAAACTTAAAATCTTGACTTCGCTCAGATCTTAAGTGTTTCATTTGACATTGACGTGACATTGTTGGTGTTAGCCTGCTAATAAATGATATATACTGTATATACTTTAAATAAACCGGTGCTTTCAGTTTAAACATCTGACTTGTTTAACTTCTTCTTAGCAGCCAATGTTTATTGCAGTTATATTAAAGTAATCTAATGTTATTTATTGAAGGTCACGCACAGTGTTGTTTTTAAGAAACCCCTTAATATAATCTCAAGTGTCTTATTCTTTAGCTAACTACAGCTAAGTGAGAGTAGCTAAACTGTAAACAGCTGGCTTGACCGTAATATTTTTCTATAAACTCTCTTCAGGTAACGTCACCTCCGAGGCTCGTGAGAACCGAGACGATGGACCGGGTTTAACGTCTGGAGAAGTTTTATATATATATATATATTTATTTTCTGCTCTGGGAAAGAAAGTGCAATTAAACAGGAGAGAGGAAATGAGAACTGAGACTCGGCTGAAGAGGAGACGGAGACGGAATATCTGAGAGAATTTATGAGCGAAGGGAAGAAACACACACAGCGGACTCGGAGTTCTGTACATGAAGGACAAGATGTTGCTAAAGTGAAATGAGGTCAAACAAGAACAGTGTGTGTGTGTGTGTGTGTGTCTCAGGAGGAAGAAAAAGATGTTAGTGCGAAAATTTTCATCCTGCCATCTACAGCATCCCTCGATCCCAACATCAATATCCATGAGCGCTTCCATCTCGTGCTATAAATACACAACATGGCACTGGAGAGACAGCAATCAGCCGGACACACCATCTGTCTTACACACACACACACACACATACATTAAAACCACCAACTAACACCAGAGCCAGAGAGAAAGAGAGAGAGAGAGAGCACTTACTGCAGCTTTCTAGAGCGGTTCTACTTTTTCGAACGCTTTCCAATTGGGAAAAATTGTAGGTTTTTGTGCGCTACTCTAAAACTTTACACTTCAGAAAATGTTTTTTTCTTTTTTCTTTTTAAGTAAAGGTTTGTTCTCCTTTTGTACAGCCCTCGCTGAGAAGCAAAGCACACAGCTGCAGGTGTAACCCTTACACAACCACTAAAGAATTTGTTAAAGGTGGGACCGTGGCGTAGTGGTTAGTACTGTTAGCTCGCACCTCCAGGGTCCGGGTTCGATTCCCACCTGGGGGTCTTTGTGTGTGGAGTCGTCAGGTTCTCCCTGTGCTTGGTGGGTTTCCTCCCACAATCCAAAGACATGCATGTTAGGCTGATTGGCGTTCTCAAATCGTACCCAGTTGGTGTGTGTCCCCTGTGATGGATTGTACCCCGCCCACTCCTGGGATACGCTATAGAAACCCTGTATTGTTTTTTAAGCTGTAAACTGGAACGCTATGAGCGCGTTGTTACATGAAGGAAGAACCAGGATTTGGTTTCTTTAAGAGTTCTGTGAAAAAATAAAGTTCGTAAAGGTTTTGTTGGAACGTGCTGTACACGAGTCTTAAAGAACCATTAAAGACAGTGAATAGTGTTTTTCTCTGAGTTTATACCTCATTAAAGGTCTTTAATGGTTCTGGTTAGGTGTGTAAAGGGTCACTGCTCTTCCTGTGTGTTAGTGTTGTCTGATATAAACGTGTGTGTTAACTTCCCTACAGTGTTTAAAGTTGGATTAAGGATATACATTTTCTAAAAAAAAAGATAGATAAAAGAAAGTTTATATTAGTGATTATAGTCCCTACAGTATCTCGATGGTTCAGGTGTTGGAGTGCTGATCAGAAGGTCGCCAGTTCGAGCCCCGACACTGCCGCTTGCCACAGTTGGACCCCTGAGCACGATCCTTCACTCCCAAGTGCTCAGATACAATCAGGCGTCGAGCTGGAACCCGACCGCGTCTGTAACTACCACAGAAACGGCGGATGTACCTCCAGGGTGGGGTGTATCCTTCGCCCGATGTGCCAAATAACATGTGGACGGACTCAGTCTCTGTCCCTACAACCACTACAGAACCCATGGAGAACCGTTCTTATTTCTGACATTACAGACTAAAGTGTCCTTAAGGGTTTAATGAAAAGTTACTGCTGCCAGTTTTCTAATGGAGTTCGACTCCTGTTTTAGGGCGCGGTCTTATGCACACGATCCACTCTTCAGACAGGGTTCCTCAGGGTTCCTCAAGGGTTAGGAGGAAACTTTTTTGAGCGCTGTCTGACAAGCTTTAATGAGCTCTAAAGAACTCTTAAAAGTCTTCCTGAGGCATTCTGGGGGAAAAGAGCAGGAAATGATTTTAGCTTAACTTTATTTTATATGAACTTTATCTGGAGCGGTTAAAAAGGGTTTTGAGCATTAAATATAAGTTATGTAGCACAGATGTTTAGATGTTTGGAAGTTCTGGAGTACCAGTGTGGTTTCTTAGCTCTAGAGTCTCTAACAAAAAGAACCAGAACCTCCGTTCTTCCTGATCTGATCTGATTTATTTATTTATTTTTTGTCCAGCTCAATTTTTCATTTCTATTGAAAGACATTTATAAAATGTGAAGCTTTATACAGTAACTTCCTGAGCGCTGGAGGTTCGGTTATAATCTCATGTATGCGTTCTTTTAAGGTTCTTGTGTCTAGCGAGCGTCTCGCACGGGGAACGAGGGCCGGTGACAGAACTCGGAGATAAAAAAAAAGTCGTGCTGGAGAAGACGTGAGCGCTGGAGTGTAGAGACATAGAGATGAGTTTGTCGAACTCCAGCTAACAGACGAGTGCTTTTATAATCCTACTTTCTCTTTCCTGTTCCTCACACAGACTGACAAAGTCTATTCACAAATCCGTTTAACACTCGGGGTAAAGTTCAGGGTTCTCCGTTTTTAATCCCACCAAAAAATCGTCCTCACTTTGAGAAATCTCAGCTCAGAAAGAAAAAAAAAAAAAGAATTTCTCTTCAAACTCAGGCGAGCGCTCGGCCGATACAAAGCGACTTCAGAGACGGAGAACAGTTTGCGGGTTTGGTGTCAGCGGGGTGGAGAGAAAAGGTTCTCCGAGGTGCTTTTCTGCAATTCGTTACTTTTTGGTCAAAGCGACGTGAAGAGGAAAAAGTGAGCAGGCGCGCTGAGACGGAGCCGAGCAGAGGGAGACGTCTGAGAGCTGCGAAAGAGAAAAGTTTTACGCGGTCAACACACACTGATTAATTATTCTCAGCTCTGCAGTCAGTGGATGGCGCTAACGCCCCCGAGTTTGGGGTTAAAGCGAGAACCTTAAAATCTTAGTTTTCTGACTTTCTTTTCAGGAAATCTTTCCAGTTTTAATAAATTTTTACAAATTGCTGCAGCTAAAGAGGTGAAACAATAAAACAATATGGTGGCGAAGTGGGCGGAGCCACAGAAAGCATCGTCGTCATCTCAAAGGTTCAAGATTCGATCCTGACTCAGAAGTAACAACCTGCCCGGCGCTCCTGGGACAATCTCAACCTTATGTCTTGTGCAGTGACATCATCGTGACCTCAGCGAGGGGGCGTGGTTTATTTAATTAACAAGCTCTTTTCACGTAACCGTGTCACGTAATTAATCAACAAACCGATTTCACCTTCGTACGATCGATCGAACTTATCTGACGCAACGAGCACTTAAGTATGCTGATTACATAGGTTTTATTTAAATTGCTTTCTAATTACAAACATTTTAATCAAATTACATGCTAATTAAACACGTTTTAATTAAAGACACGTCGAAGACGTCCTTCTCTTTTTCCCGATAGAAGAAAACAGAGTCGAGTGAGATTGTAATCTCTCTGGGATTTTTCTCTCTGCAGCTTTGATGTGTCAGAAACACTGAAGTGATGATGTAATGCGTGATGTGCGAGCAGCGGGACAACACTGCCCCCTGTCAGACCAGCACCGGTACTGCACCGACTTTCTCTCTCTCTCTCTCTCTCTCTCTGTCTCTCTCTCTCTCTCTCTCTCTCTCATGAGGTTGAGGCAAACCCAAAAAACATATTTGATTAAATTTTCAGCTCTTTCTCCTTAACTAATGTTTATTTCTCCAGATTTTAGACAAATATCTTGAATATCTTAAATGTAAAATAATATACATATAGGCCTGGCTATTTTTTTAAATGCTACTATACTATACATTTTACAAACGTCTAATTTATAACATTATTGTACATTTAAGACATTAAAACATTTACCTGAAATCTTAAAAAATAAAAGATAACTATATATATATATATACAACTTATAAATGAGATATAAATTAATTTATTTTAGTTGACATTAAATTAAATAATTGCGCATGTAAGATATTTTATTCGAACACATCAAAATGTATTTTGTCTGGATGTTTTTTCAATTTCTTGTATTTTTTATTTTTTTTTGTCTTTGTGTTCTGGTTTATTTTAGAATGTATTATTATTATTATTATTATTATTGATACTTGGAAATGCCATTTAGAAGTAAAATCTCACAAAATCTCACAGACATATATCTTGTTAATTTCTCATTTGTTAATTTAGGTGTATTTATTTGCTGAGGGAAAAAATATTGTTAAAACAGGGTGTAAATACTTTTGACTGGAAGGCTATGTGTAGTTTTAAAAATCCCAAAATAAACTACCTCCAGATATATTCCTTCAATCATTTGTTAGTTTTTTAAATGTTATTCTTTTTTATAATTATATTTTCAAAAGCAAAAGTCTTTTCAGGGTCCAGGTTCGATTCCCGTCTCTGTGTGCATGGAGTTTGCATGTTCTCCCCGTGTTTGGGGGGTTTCCTCCGGGTACTCCGGTTTCCTCCCGCAGTCCAAAGATATGCAGGTTAGGCTAATTGACGTTCCCAAATTGGCTGGAGTGTGTGAATGGGTGTGAGTGTGAGTGTGTGTGTGTATGTGTGTGTGTCCTGCGATGGATTGGCACCCTGTCCAGAGTGTACCCCACCTCGAGCCCTAAGCCTCCTGGGATAGGCTCCGCCCCCGCGACCCTGAATACAGGATAAAGCTGCATAGAAGAGAGAGAGTGAGTGAGGTCTCTTCACATTACACACACACACACACACACACACACACTACACACACACATAGAGCTGTTCCACAGAACCACAGCGCCCTCTGGTGGTTAACCTGATAACAAGAAATGTGTTTATTTTTTTCAGGTTAATTTCAATTCAATAATTAATGGTGTTAGATTATTTTTATACCAATAATAACCTCTGAATTAATGGATTGCATAAAGTATGTAAGAAAAATTATTTTAATTATAAATATATGAATATACTAAACAATATATATTTTACAAAAGATATAAAGCATATTTATCTTCAAGAAAAAAAAGGTTTTTATATAAACAATTTTTAAATTATTTTAATTTTCTACTTTATTTTGCTTCATTTCGTTATTTTTTTTTACTTATCAAATGTTTCCAATTATTATTAAATATCAATTAAATAGGTTTAATTCATTCAAATAATTTACAGCTGTATGCAAAAGTTTGTGCACCCCTGTCCACGTCTTGGAAAAACAAGCTCTAAAGCAAAGTATTATAATATCTTTAAAAAAAAAAAAAAAAACATTAATGAAGAACTATTTCACATTTAATAAATAAAATAACTGAAAATGTGCATGTGCAAAAGTCTAGACACCTCCTTTGTCAGATATCTCAGATTGGAAAAGCTTTTTGCAGAAAGCTGAAAAAATATTCTCTTAAATAAATTTATTTTAAAAAATCGAAATACATGTTTTGGCGTAACGTCGCGGTTCTGGATTTGAGACGCTCCTGAACTGTCTCTCTTTAATCAGGGGAGTGTGAGGGATGTTCCAGAAGCTTCCGATTGTGTTTCCTGATGACGCTGCTGGTGCATTTTTGATTGGTTTCACTTCATCCATCTGTTAAACTGTAAAACCTTCATTCAGCCTCCAGAACCTGCTGATGTTTGACACCCCCCCCTCCTCCCCCCCCAAACTTCTGAACAAAAGAGTTCTGTTATCTAGGTTTTGTTTGATGTTCTTTAGCTGCAGTTTGTGTGTGAGGTTACTTTCCGATGACTCTTCAATGCAGATCACAGACAGTAGAGCAGAACGTCACACACACACACACACACACACACACACACAGTAGTGCAGAGCGTCACACACACACCGCTCCTCGCTCCTCAGGTGAAGCTTCCTGCAGCTCCGTCGTGTTTCCTCTCAGTCCTCCACGCAGTCGGTTTGATCTTCTGCTTGATCTTCCTGATCCGACTCCGACTCTCACCTGTTGTTTCTCTCACTGACATTTCAGACAGAGCTGCGAGCTGGAAGTGCTTTGATCTTTTTTTTTCTTTTTGTATCCGTCTGTTTTGTAGGCGTCAGACGGCTTCATCTTCAGATCCTCAGTTTCAGCACCAGTTGTGACAAGTCTGAGGATTTATTACGCTCAGGATTTCATAGTCCTAATCACCTAATCATCCTGACGCGAGTCACAAGTCCTAAATAAGACCTACTGTAAGGAGTTAATTAGATTTTTATGAAAAGTTTATTTAATATAACGTAAGAATGCATTAATTAATTAATTTGCATTAAAAAAAAGAGCTTACATTTAATTTTTTTAATTTAGAAATTAATTCTTGTTTTTTGAGGATTAAGTGCAAAAATTTTCACATACAACTGTATTTCATCCTTAAATTGTTTATTATTATAATTATTTATTTGAATTTTAAAGTTTTTTAAATTAAGTAATTTAAATTATACAGACAAAATAATAATAATAATAATAATAATAATAATAA
>JAQMYG010000018.1:21847880-21858247 GCA_030014215.1 Clariallabes teugelsi
AATAATAATAATAATAATAATAATAATAATAAAAAAATAACTATTTAAGGAAAAGTACTATGTACTGAATTTCCGAGCGGCTCTTTAGCTCCCCCATGTGGCCACACTGGACACCACACTGTGTTTGAACATGATCTTTTAAAAATTATTATTTAATGTGAATCTATAAAGTCTTTTAATATCTCAGCAGATTCTCACACATAATTTTAACATCTCCTTCGATCGTCTCGATTCGATCCCAAACAGAAAATAAATCACACCACCGAGTCGCTGCGATTCTCTTTTTTTGTGATTAATACAACATTTATTGAAGATGAACAGTTCATTTAGACACAACATTTTTGTGATTTAAAAAAAAAAAAAAAAAACAGGAAAGAAAAGAAAAACAAGCGTTTTTAAGGACTCGGACGTGTTGCGCGATTCGTGACGTCTGAGTGAAGTTCAGTGAGCGGACGAGGAGGTGAAATCCATTTCAGCAGAAAATATCTACAGTGTGTTCGGAGGAGAGACGTCAGAGAAGCCGAGCTCTTCGGGAGACGTCCGTACGTTATTGAGTTCTGAGAGGAAGTCGTGTCGGCGCTCAACTTCTTATTAAAGAGACAGAAAACTGGCGAAGTCGTAATGTTGTGTTAAACATCGAAACACAGATACAGTACTGCATGAATAAAATGTAAAATAATTATAAAATAAAGCAAATATATAAAAAGCAGAGAAATAGAAATAATCACGTTTATATTAATAACTTTATTAGACATTATTTTAACTGATGCTGCGCTAAATGCGGATTACGTATGTTTTTTTTTATTTCTATTTTCTCTGAGCCCGAGCACTCCACACGCCGTTAATACGACATCGTTATACGATTACAGTCTACGCAAAGACGTTAGGAATTTCGTAACAAATCGAATTTTACTAGCCCCGAGTTCGTCGAGGTCAAAAAGTCCTCTTTAACCGAGTTTTACCTGCAAAAATCATCTCTTACACTAAAAGTCCTAACCGCATTACCGTAATGACTTCCCCTTTAACTGGATTCTGATCCAATGTACAGAAAAACAAACCTCGTTACCCGAGACGTCACCGACGCCCGTACCTTCTCAAACGAAAATTCATTTTTTCCTCCGATAATGTTTGTGTCAATTAGGCAGAGACGCGACATTAGCTGAGGGTGAGTCAGGATACAATCTCTCACACACACACACACACACACACACACACACACACTTATTAAGCTTTACAATGTACATTAACACTACATAAGAGAAATAGAGACGCGGATAACAAACACAAGGATGTGAGAGCGATGTACACTGAGAGTTTAAAGGCGGCGGATTTGGTTTAAGGACATCGCAGACGTGTTTAACGACGTGAACTCAGTCACCTTATGGACGTCACCTTAAACACACAGCACTAATAACAGCTGCTAGAATAAACTGTAAACACACACCGATCAGCCGTAACATTAAAATACATTTGCATTAAAACCACAGTCACAGGGGTGGCTCCGGCCCCTGGGGGGCGTGGCTCTGCAGGGCCTCCGTTGGGGGGGGGGATGGGGAGGAGGTGCTGTGGTGTCTGGCACCAGGACGTTTGCAGTGGATCCTTCTGGGTGCTCTGGGTTGTGGGTGTTTGGAGGCGGGGTCAGGGGCCACTGGGCGCGGTGGTGTTCTGGGTGTTCTGGTGTCTGTCGCTTCCAACTGTTAATGTTACGGCGGATCAGTTAATGTTTTACCAAAACTAACAAACAATAAAATCCCGGTAAAAATACTAAAATAAATGTAATGTTAGAGAAGAAGTCGATAAGATCGCTGATATTAAACGGCTCTAGAACGCAGAAGTGTGTTCATGTATGTGGAAACAAAACAAGATTTAATAAAAGTATTGTTTTTTTAATTAAAAGTTTTTACATTATATACTTAGATTAGCAATTTTGTACAAAATAAAAATTTTTTAAACCCAAACGTGTGTGTGTGTGTGTGTGTGTATGAAGAGAGTTTGTGTTGTTATTCGGTTAAAATCAGTTTAGCGTTTAAAGTAAAAACAAAGAGCGGGAAGAACCATACACACACACACACACACACAAACACACACACACAGGATAATGATGTAATGTTTCTGCCTCAAGTTGACATAAAGATTACAGCTGGCTGCACGGCATCTTAAACCGAAACAAACAAACAAAACAAAAGAGTTCAGGAGGAAAACAAAAGAGGCGTGGTGTTTGTGTGGGTGTTTTTGTTTGTCGTTGTCATGATAAACATTGATGTCGATGAACAGAATGAAACAAAACAGATAAGAGAAATCAAACTCTCTGACTCAGGGACGAGTTGAAGTGAAGATCTGCAGTGAGGATGAGGATGACGAGCCTCAGGGTTTCACGCAGACACTTTCAAATAAAATCCAGATGTTTCAGTTTATTCTTCCCGACCGCGGGGACGCAGCTGCTCAGGCGGTGACTGCGGGATCACGTGCGAGAGCTACATCAATGTTTTCCAACATTCAGTCTGGTCTGCGTTACGTTAAGGTCTTGGTGAAGCTCGCGGCCTCGTCTGGATCTGATGAAGTCATTTTTCGAATCGATTTATAATTAAAAACTCAGAACTTCAGATTCTGGTTCTCCTTCTTCGTACGTTAGGCGAGTTGACCTTTCCCGCGACTTCATATCAGATTTTTTTTTTACGAAGCAGGCTAACTCACGAAGCACGACTCTTTGTTCATGTCCATTTCGGTTCGACTAAGAAACCTGATCCTGAACTTGATGGTTATTAAATATTCATGACTGCGAGTATTTATTCCAAAATGATTTTGTTGTTGGTCGCGTCATAAAACAGCATTATGTTGATATTAAAAAGACTTTGAGTCACGTCGACGACCAACCAGTGCTGACGTGTCGAAGCATGACAACAAACTAATTAAATTAAAGAATAATAAAAAAAAAGACCTCAATTTGATCCATTTCTTGGGGACATGAAGTAAACTTAAAGCCGAATATATAAATAACGCCACTCATGTGTGTGTGTGTGTGTGTGTGTGTGTGTAAAAAAGAAAAAAAAAAGAGATCTGTTACTTCACATTTATTCTTCGACACGGAAAACAATTCAGAATTTTTATTTATTTATTTTCTTAAGCAAGCGATATGAAAAGCGAAACAGAACGACGCAACGAACCGATAAAGAAAATCTATTCGCACTTGGACACAACTGGGGAAAAAACAAAAAAAGTTTCTTTTAGAAACCTAAGATTGCTCTTTTTCATTTCATATTAACTGTTTTTTTTTTCTCTCTCAGAGGTAGAATAAAGAATTAAAAGAAGTTGAAGAATAATAAGGGTCGGTCGGTGGTGATGACGATGAGTTCGCTCACTACAGGATCCAACGCGAGTCTCAGAGACGAGTGAAAAACATCAGTACCGGGTTCTTTTTCTTTCTTCTTTTTTTTTTTTCTTCTGTTTTTATTCCAAATGTTCAGCAGTAGAAAGAGAGAGAGAGAGGGAGAGAGAGAGAGCGAGAGAGAGAGATGGTGTGATGGTGTGTAGAGTGTAGTGTATTGTTGTGTCGTGTGTTTTCGTGTGTTTGTGTGTGTGTGTGTGTAAATTTAGTTAGACGTGTCAGACTGAACACTTCCTGGTCCTTCTGTAGGTGAAGTTACAGACGATGGAGTCGGTGCATCCTGCCAAACTCCGTTCGCCTAAAACACACACACACACACACACACACAAAGAGAAATATGCTTACTACCACAACGCAGTTACAGACATTACAAAGATAATAAACACATTAAACAGAAAAATCCTCAGTTTTCTCCACAGAGACGCCGACTTGCGTATCCTTAAGGAAGGAGTCTCCAGTGTCAGAGATAAAGCTGATACGTTTTTGCGAGCTGCGAGGTTTTCTCTCATTAACTTCGAGAGAGAGAATAAGGAGAAGAGAATTAGGACTGACACGAGAGCAGGAACTCACCACCACTCGTGTGTCAGGAACTGAGTACTGACACTGGAGACTCCTTCCACCAATAAAGCCCTCCTGTATGAACAGCTCCACACTTCTCCTTGTTATACAGTAAGGCTTGGATTATGTGAAGCGTTTGCTGTATGACTCCCCGTGAATGAACGAGCCGTTACTATAGAAACGCTGGTGTATTAGAAGCTGCATACGCTAAACAAACTCGCATTGTGCATCAAACTGCACACTTGTGTAGCGTTCTAGAACGGTTAGCTAACCGGCTTTCCTATTTGAAAAGAAAATATGCATTAAATAGAAAAGCAAAAAGAAAGTTTACGTTGGGAACAAAAGTAAAAAAAACACATGTTGAGAAAATACATGTTTGGAAATTAGTTTTATTATAACAGTTGGCCTTATTTCTGGAACAGGCAGGATTTTCCTAGAAAGTACGCACAATCGTCCCCACGGTCCGTTTCCTCCTCACTACCACCTGAGCTCGCACTGAGCTCTCACTCACAACACACAGAACCTCTCTGTTCTCCCGGCGCTTTGACATCACACACCGTTACAGCTGAACAGTGAAGAAGAGTTTAACATTCGAGACGCCGGTTTCACCATCATCGCAGTCTGACACGGGTGTGAAAGCTTTGGTGTTCGGTTTAGTTAAAGAGTTTAGATACAGCGATGTTTCAGGGGTTCTCTGTGGCGTCCTCGCTAGCTTAGTGCTTAGCTTTAGCGAGCTAGCTCAGTGCTAATATCTTCATGAAATGAAGAAAGATCTTCTCTTGTATTCTGCCTCCAGTTTCCTGACATAAACAGCTGTAATATAGATGAATTTTTGTTTTCGGTCACGTGTTTTTCACACTCAGGACATGTGATACTAACGTGATGACACATTTAACCGTTACAGCAGTCTCATGTTATACATCTGGATTTGGGTTTTATTTTTGTGCAACAGAAAAGTCATGATGTCATGATGAGATGATGAGAACTTGACGAAACTGATTTATGTAATGTAGATAAATGAATTCAAGATGATTGCTAGCGTTGTTCATGTCTTCCTCATGGATCTGATATTAATGTGTTCTCCTCTTTCTCTTTCTCTCACAGTCTCTCCTGGGACAGACACCCACACCACCTCCACTCTTTGTTCTAGTGGTTTCCACCAGGACGTGTTCAAATGTTTACGTTCCTTGGAGTAACAGATGTACACGACTGCATCTCTCCTGACGTCGGTAAACGTATCCTAACTCGTTCGGTCGTCTTCCCATTTTAAAACTTTACAATGATTCAAGAAGCAACAGTACAGTTTAGTCTTGTGCAGGTGTGTGTGTGTGTGTGTGTGTGACATCACACTAACTCAATTTGTTATTAACTGTACGACCTCGTGGAACTCACTGGAACAAAAATAAAGCATTTAAGGAGCCTGTTCATAAACAATCTGTTTATTACTTCTGGATCATTTTAGCTGGTCAATTTTCTCACACATTTTTTGTAAATGTTGTAAATGTTTACAATTTTGTAAATGTTGTTACGGAGTAATAGTGGCTTAAATTTCATTACATTTTAATTCCGTTTTATTTTATTGCATAATCGTTGCCTTAATTTTATCTTTTTGTGTACAAGTTTAATTTGCAGTATAATTCTATTTTTTCAGCATCATTTTGAACACCAGCAAGCAAACAAACACATTTGAGTCATATTTATTTTCATACTGTTTAACATAATTGTACCATTGTTCCTCAGGGTGTATTATCTCTCACACACACACACACACACACACATCAGAGGAAGTGAAACGATTAACAGAACGTGACACTGAATGAACAACAGGACGAGTCTCTTTTCAGGGTTCTTTCTTCCTGTCTTTTTCTTTTTTATCCTCCAGACAAACGATGAACGATCCAAGCGATCACGTGCGCTAAAGGCTACAGGAACAGCAGTGTAATGAGGAGCTAAAATAAAAGAAGGCCGTTTCACACTCCCCGGCTGCCTAAAGAGCGCTCAGGGCATTAATAACCCGGTTCAGAAATGGCGTTAAAAAAAAAAAAAACCCTCACACAAAACAAAGCCTTTAAAACGAGCCTTGGCAGCCTCTTATTTTACAAACCTGTTATTTCAGTCGTAGGCAGTGTGTAATCAAAAAAACCCTTTTAGTTCTTCAGCTTTGGTGACAATCGATGTGTTTTAAAGCCGTAATTACAGCGGGGGGTCCGGAGGAGGGAAAAAAAGAGGAAGAAAGAGCGCTGCGGAGCGTAAACGCTCGGTACGGAAGGCCGTCATTAGCCGAGAGACGTGGAATAAGTGATCTGAGGAAATAATACAGGAGGAAAAAAAGACAGAAAGGAATTTATTTCATGCTGAGATGCCGAGTCTGTAACGCTCCGAGGATTACAGTGTAACGGCACTTTATTATTAAACTGCCTCGTGAGATTACTTTAGTATTTTAACTAATCATTTAGATTTTTTCATTTTATTTATTGGACTAACTTATAGTTACTGTGAGGTTTATTAAGCTGCTATAAAGATTTCCACTTTTTAACTTTTCTTTTCCTCATAAGGATCAGACCAGAATTCTGATACACTTTATAAATATGTAATAATAATTTTTAAACCGTATAGTGTGATTTAGATTAGTTTAAAATTAAATTGTAAATGTATAATTCATGTGAGGTTTATTAAGCTGCTACAGACTAAAGACTTCTGTTTTTATTTATGTTAGATTATTATTATATTATATATTTTTATTATTATTTAAATTAGGAATCAGACAATAATTCTGATACACTTCATATTATTATTATTATTGTTATTATTATTATTATCACTATTGATTTTATTTTATCTTTCAATAAAGCTTTAAAATATATATTATATCCTGAAAAAAATAATTTTAAAAATATATTTATACTGTATGTACTGTATTATGATATTAAAAAAAAAAATTATCTGTTTTATTTTTTTTCTTTTAGCATTAATTATTGTAAAAATATAACAAAATTTGAGATGCTAAAATACAGACAGAGAAATCTATAAAATTATAAATTACAGAGTATGAGAATGAAATAAAAAATAAAATAAATAAATAACAAACAATGAAAGACGAGTAAGTTACAGTTACACGGCGGCGTTTCTGACTCTGCATGTGTTCAGATTCAAGCTCGTGTTCGAAAGCAATTATCGCACAGCTGGCATCCATGAAATGATTCTGATTAACCCCCAAATAAAGACCAGCTGTTTCTGCAGAGGTTTTCTTTGCAGGTTCTTTGTTTATTTGTCTGCTGAAGTCACAAAGAGCTTACAGAGCATGTCCAGGATCTCACTGTGGAAACGTACTGATCACAAGACGAGTGGAAAACAGTCTCTCTGAAACAGTATCTGTACCGAGGAACACTGTGAAGGACATCATCAAGAAGAAGTGGAGAAAGTGGAGCACCAGAGCGACATCACCGAGATCAGAACATCTCTCGAAAATGTACAAAAACACAAATCAAAGAGGGAAAGGGACCGTTAGAGGAGCTGCAGGAACATCGGACGTGGAACGATTACTGATGTGACAACATGCTGTGGAGTGTGTTGATGGTGGAGGTGTTCATGATGGAGGCGTTGGTTTTGGATGTGGTGGTGATGGTGTTGGTGGTGATGTTGTTGGTGGAGTTGTTCATAGTGGAGGCGTTGTTGGTGGTGGTGATGGTGTTGGAGGTGTTGGTGTTAATGGAGGTGTTGGTGGTAGGGGTGGGGTTGGTGTTGATGGTGGAGGTGATGTTTGTGGTGGTGTTGGTTTTGGATGTGGTGGTGTTGTTAATGGTGTCAATGGTGGTGTTGATGGTGTTAATGGTGTTGATTGTGGAGGTGGTGTTGGTTTTGGATGTGGTGATGATGGTGTTAGTGGTGGAGGTGTTGGTGGTGATGTTGCTGGAGGTGTTGGTTTTGGATGTGGTGATGATGGTGTTAGTGGTGGAGGTGTTGGTGGAGGTGTTGGTTTTGGATGTGGTGATGATGGTGTTGGTGATGTGTTAATGGTGGTGTTGGTGGTGATGTTTGTGGAGGTGTTGATGGTGTTAATGGAGGTGTTGATGGTGTTAATGGAGGTGTTGGTGGTAGGGGTGGGGTTGGTGTTGATGGTGATGTTTGTGGTGGTGTTGGTTTTGGATGTGGTGGTGATGGTGTTGGTGGAGGTGTTCATGGTGGAGGTGTTGGTTTTGGATGTGGTGATGATGGAGGTGTTGGTGTTAATGGATGTGGTGATGATGGAGGTGTTGGTGTTAATGGATGTGGTGTTAATGGAGGTGTTGATGGTGGAGGTGTTGATGGTGGAGGTGTTGGTGTTAATGGAGGTGTTCATGGTGGAGGTGTTGTTGGTGGTGGTGTTGGTTTTGGATGTGGTGGTGATGGTGTTGGTGGAGGTGTTGGTTTTGGATGTGGTGATGATGGAGGTGTTGGTGTTAATGGAGGTGTTGATGGTGGAGGTGTTGATGGTGGAGGTGTTGATGGTGGAGGTGTTGGTCATGCTCCATGCCTGCGTTTCTGTAGCCAGAACTGGAGCTTTTCTCCAGGTCGAGTGAATCCTGATTCAGTCTATGTTTGAGTAAAACATTCAGCAGTCTGCTAGTCACGCTCTACTAGATGTAAATATTTTTCACTGTTCAGGAGACCACGGCCACAGACTCAGACACTCGACTCGGAGGTCAGACCTGAGGAGCGTAAACACACTGAGATGCCCTCACAGGCTGACAGATCTGGAATACTTCGCCCAGTCTCGACCTGACACGCTGAGAGACTCAGGACTGAGAGTTGCCACAATATCAAATCATTACTTTAAGGGTGCACATACTTATGCAAATAGGCCACTGCGACTAGATCTGATGTCTGATTTAATCTTCAGCCCAGTTCTACTTTCATGATTGTTTGTAGTCCTGCAGTGAGATCACACCGGGTGAGTCTGCGGATCGTGTGAGAGGCGACATATTTTTGTTTTTTTATTATTATTATTTTTATTTACACTAAACGTGAGCCTTTTCTAACGGTGTGTGATTACGGAAATGTCTTTAAAGAACAATATATTATTTTCGTGTAACCGGCTCTAACACTCTGCAGCAGAACAGCCAGTGTGTTGATTGTAATGAGGGTCACAGCTGTGCCTCCGTGTGTGTGTGTGTGTGTGTGTGTGTGTGTGTGTGTGTGTGTGTGTGAGACAGTGTTATTACAGCGTAAGACGTGTGATATGACCAATGCGTGTCGACGGCCGTCCCGAATCTGTTCTCAGCGCTCACGTTACACTGTCTGATCGATTACCGGCGCTCAAACACACACCGTCAGGGCGCATTTCACACACTTCATCCTCCCTGCACCGCGCGTGTGTGTGTGTGTCTTACGTTGATGCCCTGTGGACTGTAGAGCTGAGTTGCAGCGAGAGCGTCAGTGTATCCTCCTGCCTGACTGATAACATGGCGAAGTGTATCCACCTGAAACACACACAAAGACAAAGACCAGGTCAGATGTCACACCTGGCGCGCACACACACACACACACACACACACACACACACACACAAAAGACCTGTGAAGCTGTGAATGAGAAGGTCAGGTAGATATCACACAGGCTGCTGGGAATCAGAAAGGCCATCCAGAGCAGTGAGACGCCAACATGTGACACACACACACACACACACACACGGTTTTGAACAGATTTACCAACAAACCCCAAAACGACTCGTCTAACAGGAATTCTACCTCCTGCTCATTTCTTTCCGAGGTCAGGACACGGTGTCTAGTCGGGTGTGAAGTGCGTCTGAGTACACAGTGTGTGTGTGTATACACACTTCAAAATAAATTCAGTGAGCACTGTTGATTAGTTTTCTCTACCAGCAGCTCTGAAGTAGCAGGATCAATATTAACGCATATCGTTATGACGTTTCTATGGAAACTGCATCGAGTTGCAAATCTATAACAAGACGTTTATTTAATCAATGTTTATGGAAGGAGTCTCCAGTGTCAGAGTGGCACAGAGGAGCTTTTACAGATTTTCATGTCCGTGTTGTTTTTGTTTTTTCTTCTTCTACAATTTCCTCAAAAGAGGTGAAAAAAGAGCATCTGGCAACACGACGATATCATCTATATAAATAAAATAAAGTATTAATGTACAAATTGTCTGTACGTTGGTCAGAACTCGGTCTTTCAATGATATCTTTACATTTCATACATTGGAGGACCAGAAACAAGTCCAGAAAATCTGTCTGTCTGTCTGTCCAGCCGGATTCTGTCTCAGGATCACACAAAACTGTCTGTCTGTAATTTACTGAATCTCCTGCAGTCCTTAGATCTCTACCTGAAGTTTAATCTGCACCATCAGTCAAATCTAAATGTTGAGTAAAAGTGATGTTATGAACAGTTATGTGTCGGATTTAATAATCTACTTTAAAATAATCTAC
>JAQMYG010000018.1:21858637-21863637 GCA_030014215.1 Clariallabes teugelsi
ACCTCAAATAATAATAATAATAATAATAATAATAATAATATCACTGATTACATTAAAGATCAGCAGATTATTTTTAGCTTTAACTTTTTTGAACTGTTTCTACAAACTCTTTAACCGTCAGCGTCGCATGCTAACGCCACTGTAACTATAAATGAATTAAAGCTAAACCTGTTGTTTTTTTAATCAACGGATTAAAGGTCACATCAACATAAAGCTAGAGATTCCTCTAAACAAAAAAGTGCACGTGGAAGGCGCTGCGTGTTTCTGCTGAAGCGGTGAATCACGCTGGGGATCGGCAGCGTGAAGGTCGAGGTCAAGGTCGAGCCGGCGGAGACGTGGACGCTGAGCAGAGAGTCGTTTCTCTCGCTCCGCTCCATTTATCTGGAAGAAGTCGATATGATGTCTGCGGGACGTTATGGAGTGCTGCGGGGAAATAAATAACTGGCGTGACGCCGAAGGACGAGGAGCTGCGCGGGGCGGCGGCGGCGTCGAGCTCAGTGGGGCCGAGTGCAGAGATTAACGCCCCGTGTGTATGAAGCAGACAGACGTAACGACCGCCGCTGAGGATGTGAAGCACATGGGTGCACGTGAGGAGAGCCGAGGGACGGGAGAGGAGCCGGAGTAAATTTAATAAAAATAAATATTGTTTATATAAATGTTGTTGAATTAATTTGTGAATTAACTCCTTAATTTAGCATTATTTAAATTAACTTATTAATTTTATTTGTTTATTCTGATAATATAGTTCATAGAATAGTTAATAAAAAAAATTATAATATAATCTTTTATAAAAATTATTATTATTATTATTATTATCACTGCTGTTGTTTTTCTGAAATAGTTAACTCATAAACACTCTGTGTGTGTGTGTGGTGTTATTTTCTTGAAACTTCACTCGAAAACGAGTTTTTTATTCCTCTTCACGTCCATTTTTTAAACATATAATTTAAATTAATATTTACTAAAGAACGTAATACTTTTTATCCCTTTTCAATTCCGTTAAACTTCTGACGCGCGTTACTTCCCGCGCTCGCTCACTTCACAGTCGCTGGAAACACAAAGCCTCCGAACTGCTCCACAGCGCTGAAACTGGAGACTCCTTCCTCATCAAGTTACATAAATGAAACAAGCCTTTCAGAAAAAAAGATCGTCATGGTAACAAACAGATACGTTTTATTGACTTATTTCTGACATTTTGCTCAGGTGTTTTTATATTTAAGCTCCACCACTTTTTTTCATTTAAGCTTCAGATTTAAGCTAATTTAATCAAACATTGTGCAAAAACCATAACGTGAAGTAACTTTAGGCTATTTATTATTATTTTGGAAAAAAAATTATATCATAGGTTAAAAATCGAAATCCAGGAATTTCATGAAAGAAAGCTGATCAATACTGTGTAAATACTTTTAAATATCCTTTATTGTTTTTATATTTTAAAATCCGAGTCATAAAGTGATGATAGTTCCACATTTCAGCCATTAATAAATAAAATAAACTCATTAATAGACTAAAAGAAGTGCATGCACAATCACAAAAAAAAAAAAAAAAAGAACAGCACAAAAACCAAACACACTGTAGGGGGCGCTAATCACTCACAGGAAGTGATTTGTGTGGATAAAATTCATTTGGAAATCACACAACACAGAGATTAGTTTGTCTTTATTATTAATAAATTTAAATGATTGATAAAGTGTCAATCAAATCAAATCAAATCAAATCAAATCAGATCAGCGGATAAACAATCCCGATTAAAATTTTTGATTCAAATCAGCCGGAATGGTGGGTAAAATTTTGGCGCCCTAGCGTGCACACCCTACCTGTGACTGTATGTTAGCGCCCACCTGCGGCGCCGGGTACGAGTCCCCATTCAGAGACTGAACGCTCATGAACAAATCGCCGGAGTGAGACATGTTAAAAGACGCAGCAGAACCTGAGAGAGAAACAGACGGAGAGAGAGAGAGAGAGAAACAGAGAGGGGGAGACAGGTGAGACAGAGAGGCGTCGTGCTCATCATGCAGCAGCTGCAGAGAGGGAGGGGGGTGAGACAGGTCACAGCACCGTGTTACTGATAACAGGCAATAAATTACACACACACACACACACACACGCAGCGCAGAAATCTGCCGAGTTTAGTTTAATAATAATAAAAATAAAACAGTCGGAGGTCGCTCGAGACTGAGTGCAGCGGAGACAGAGAGAGACAGAAAGAGAGACAGAGAGAGACAGACAGAGAGAGACAGACAGAGAGTCTGTCCAGTTATACAGCACTAAATAAACACTGTAATGAATTAATATTTAATATTTAGCACTGCTTCATCTGAACACACACACGCACACACACACACACACACACACACACACACACACCCTTAGCAATTTTCACATAAAGTATATAAATTAAAATATAATATAAAATATATTATACTGTTTACACATGAACCCTCACTCACAGATAGAAAAAATATAAAAAGTGATGTGTACTCCGCCACTCGAAAAATTTAATAAATGAGGACATATTTATAAAAATTTATTAAAATATTAAAAATAATAATAGTGATAATAATAATAATAATAAAATTAAATCCATACACGCAGCACTGGTTAAAGGTTAAAGCAAATAAAACAATAAAATTTAATTTAAAAAAAAGTAAACTACATTTTTCTTCAATATATGCACTGCAACTCATAAAAGAAAACAAACAAACAAATACATTTCATTATTTTGAAATCAATCTGTGTAAGTCGAAAGAAAGTAAAAAAAAAAAATAAAAAAAAAAAAAATATATATATATATACTGTATATTGGGGAAAAAGTGAAGAAAAAAGTAAAAAAAAAAAAACAAGCTCTATAAACACAATGCGAGTCTAATGTGAAAAAGGACAGAAAAACATAAATAAGGTGATTTATACATTATATAAAAAAATGAAGTGAAAAAAGTGATTACAAAAAATTTACGTACATAAATTTTAAAGAATATTTATACAGGTACAGAACCACCGCTATGTATAACAAATAATCTAAAAACACAAAGCAAACAAACACAAAACTCTAAATCTATACACTTCTAGTAAAATAAAAAAAGTAACAAATTACATATAACATGCACTAAAAAATTTATAAAAACTAAATAAAATCTTCAAGTTCACTTAAGATTTTTCAACATCTTATTTTACAATGTCAGATTCTAGGAATGTATTATGAACTATAATTTCAGTATGATATAATTTCATAATTAAAGTGCCTAAAAAAATAATGCAAATTGTAAAATGTTTCTAACGTCTTAATTTAAAGTAATCAATTGAATTGTTCTATTTGGAAAAAGCATTGATGTCTTCTGTGACGTCGTGATGAATATAAAATAAAACAATCAGCATTAACTGAATAAAGCTCACTGAAGAGTAAAGATAATTTAATTAATTTATTATATAAAAATGTAATACAATAAAATGCTAGTAACAGTAACACTGCATAACCGTATACGCTAGTTATACACACAGTGAGAGCGAGTAACACCTGCTAGTGCAAAACAAACAAATTAATAAAATGATTTAATAAGAAATTTTGTTAAAAGAAAAAAAACACTTAAAAACAGATTTTAGGCAGATGTTAGCACAGCGACGTGGATGCTAGTTTGGATCTATTATCATAGGAAATATACAGTGTGTGTGTGTGTGTGTATGTGTGTGTGAGTAACAGTTAAATAAATTAAAATCTCTTGTTCGTGCATGTGATTTTTCCTCTCCAGCGTGTGTGTATTAGCCTAGCATCCAAAAGCACTACATCCTCAAAAAAAAGAAGGAAAAAAAACTCGCGCCAGAGTGATGGATGTTTGTGTTTCAGTCATTTAGGAAGCGCTAATCGAGTCACGCTAGGAATCAAGGAGCGCTATTTGTGCTTTAATGGAGGACGAATCCCTAGATGTTTAAGGGACCGGGACTTTAACTTAATTTGTCCACAAAAAGGCACAGAGCGCTAATCGAATGCGCGCGACTCGCTAATCACTTTCAGGGCCGTAATGACGAACAAAAGGTCACGCCGGACACAGCAAGCCATTTACCTGAAGCGATGTTTGCTACCGTTAAGACACACAGGCTAACACAAGCGCTAACGCGGATACGAGGAGATTTATAAGTCCGGCGTTAATGATGATGAGTTTGTAAAAAAAAATCTGAAAGAGTAATGTACGGACTGAAGATAAAACTAGAGATTTAATTAATCCACAAATTACTTAAAAAAAACAACCAAAAAAAAACCCCGAGAGGTAATGCTGTTCTACAAGAGGTAGTGCTATAGCGCCATCACAGGGCATTCCATGTCGCTGCACGACCTGCTCTTTAATAAATACACCTATTGGTATAAGAGGAATTAAACACTTTAGTGTTGTGCTTAAATTAGGAAAATAATCAACCCCGAGGTGCTGAGCGTAACCCGCACATGGTGTGAGCTGAGCCCCCCTGAGTATTACCCATAATGCACTGCAAGCACATGCGACAGAAGGTTCAACGCTGAGATTCAGCCATTTCTAACTCTTTGTGAAATAGCGCATGCGGTTAGCTGGTTATGAAACACACTGACCTGTAATCTGTAGGAGTAATAAAGGGGCGGGGACTCACCGGCCGAGTTGGGCGTGGAGGGCGAGTTCGCCTGGCTGCCCTGAGCAGAAGCGCTGGCCGCGTTAACGGCTGTTCTGGCGGCATACATGTTCGCTTCCTCCTGGAATTTCCCGATGTTTTTCTTGTATCTGATCCGTTTGTTCCCGAACCAGTTCGACACCTGAGCAGCACCGAACATTTTAAACATGAAAAGCCTCATTTTCCTTGAACAACGTTTCTCTCCACACACTCTCAATCCTCAATATTTACATTTCTTGTATATATTATATATAATAAAACAGCGCAAATTAACTAAATTCTGGCGTGCATATGGAAACTAGAGTCTAGATGTCGCACCTGCATGTCAGTCTCCTTTATCTGTGATTACAGCACACTGTGGTGTGTGA
>JAQMYG010000018.1:21866137-21871070 GCA_030014215.1 Clariallabes teugelsi
AATACAGTCATCGTTTCTATAGTAACAGAAATTACTATTATGATGAAGGTGCTTGTTTTTTTTTATTACAGAACGAGTCCATGTGTTCAAGAATCTTCTTGGTAATATACAGTAAGAAACTGTTAAATTATATAAATATATATATAGCGCTGCATTTTATTTATTTTATAATTTTTTTGTCTTATTAACCGTTAATAGAGAGCGCAATTTAAATCACTATATCTTACTTTTTGAAATTAACCTAAATGAGCCATCTCTACCATTTAGTTGAGTCTGCGTCTTTAAACAGGATGCCTATTTAATTGCTTCATTTCATACGCTGAGAAATACTGAATACCTGTGTAATGGCTCTAACGCTGCAAAAACCTTTGTGCTGTTGCACGACCAAACGAAAGGTAGAAATTTATGTTACTTTTCGGGGCATTTATAGTTTTTTTTCGATTCTTTTACCAGGAAGTGACATCTCAACCATTTGGAAGAATCCTATAAATGATTATACATCATTTCTTGGTATTTTCACCTCAAGGAAAAAATGCAAAGGGAAAAAAATCCACTGCTTTTTTCTTAGTGAGTTTACTTTGTTAAAGGATTAACTTTCAAATAACGACAAAACAACAACATAAGCAAAGAACAGGAACTAACTTGTTTCAAAACACTGGATACTATAAACAAAAAATTTGGAGTTTTTAACCGTAAATCATTGTATTTATTCTAATAATTTATCTCTGGTCGATGATCAGTGGTTTAGATTCAGGTTTTGCATCTGTGAGCTTTTCTAACATTAGCGTCGAAGCTCGAGTGCAAAAGAAAAGACGCAGACGTTTGGGTTCAGAGTGACTTCGTGTTCACTTATCAGCTGCAGGTTCCTTTAAGCCCTGAAAGCCGGCGAGTTTTATGTAAATATATGTAAAGAACAGCCTCGTATCTCGTACCATAATTCATGAGATCAGACCTGAACGTTTTAAAAGCTCATACAAAATGGATGAATACATGTATAACCTCGATGAAAACGCCAACACGCGAGACTTTAATGGCGTTAATATGAGACCGGAACATCAGCGTGAGTGATGCGAGCTGATCCACGGCCTTCATTATAATCGCTCTTCACCGCGATCAAATCGCAGCTCGAACACCGATCCTGGCAGGAGTGAAGATAATAAAACCGTCATTTCATCACTTCACGCTGTAATCTTGGGTAAATAATTTGCCCTCACCTCCTGCCAGAGCTCGTTTTTCTTCTCCAACGTAGCGACTCGCCACACACACATCAGCAATACATTACGACGACTTTATTCCGTCATTCATCAAAAACTCATACGGAATATTCCTCCACTGATCTTTATTACAGAACCATCCATTACTTCACGCAGACGCGGAGACGCCACCGGAGTCGGGCTGCGTTTAAAAAAAAAAATCAATAAATAAAAACTACTACACGAGTGTATTTAATCTATAAACTCAGTGACAGTAATTAAGAAAACAAACTCATTTGAAAAAATAATTACGAACAAACAAGGATAGTTCTTCAGTTGAAAAGCATTAACGTATGACATTATTTATGAATAAGCTAAATAAATACATAAGCCAGTAATCTTCCATTGTAGCAATGAAATAATTTTAACAAAAATGCAGTTTCCGATATCTTCTGCCTAATATGCTGTATATTTTAGAACTACAGTTCAATCGTTTTTTTTTGTTTATCAGTTTCTGCAGTTGTAAACGTTCCCAGTAGGCGGCGCTGATTAAGAGTAATAATAGTGAATTCTGTATTGAAAACCGCGGCCACTAGTGTTAATGATCCAGTAACAAAATCTGAGACGCTGCGCGTGACGGCGAGAATAAAACAATAAAATAAAAACGCATCAACAGTCGCTTGTTCACTTTTGATAAAAATTCACCACATTTGTTTTTTGTTGCTCGGCAACAATGACGAACATGAAACACATCAAAATTACTGTTCAGCTGTTTGGGTCTGCGTTCTGATTTTGTTTTCTTTGTTGTTGTTTTTGTTTTTTTTATTTTTGCCCCGTAAAAACATTTCGCACATCGTTACGTACAATAGTCACATTAGGTCGTGTCTGATGTTGTCGTTTGATCAGTGGATATAAGGCAGAGTGTGATTCTGGTCACATGACCATGAAGTTAGCGGCACAGGCTACTGGTTATAGATGCAAATTCTCAGCTTTGAAGTGGCTACTTGAAACAATTCTATACAAACTTACTACACGTGCTGCTGTGTGAATAGTTATGCAGAGGAACTTTATAGAGGAACTGCGACATTATTTAAATTAAAATACAAATATGTAGATTTAACATTCATTCATTCTGTACAGGGGCGCTGAAGCCTATACACACACACACACACACACACACACTGGGCAATTTGGAAACACCAATGAACCTAATAGGCATGTCTATGTGGAGAATATGCAGACACACACACACATGCATGCACACAAACCCGGGGCAGGACTCGAACCATCGACCCTGGAGGCGAGAGGCCACGGCGCTAACCAACTACACCGACCACTAACAATCTTCCTTAAAGTATAAAACACAAGGTAGTGAAGAGAATTCGCTAGTCGACTCAGACAAGGTGATAAAGTGAGAACGAAGATTAACACACAAAGACGACTCGCAGTCACATGATCACCTGGTCACATGATCACGAGTGCAACTCAAAAAATATCAGGCGTGTATGAAAGTGCTGCTCTGTTACCATCTCCCACAAGATGTCTCTATCGTTCTTTACAGATTAAAACACAAACACACATTCACGCGCACACACACACACACACACACACCTCTGATAGTAACAAAGGAAAACCTTCGCTTTATGACACAACAAGCTCAGAAACAATCAACACTCGATATATGTGTGTGTGTGTGTGTGTGTGTGTGTGTGTGTGAATCACATCAAATCACATCATCACATCACATCACATGACCCGCTCAACTATGTTCTAAACAAATGTAGCTTAGTATATGAAAAAAATAACATACAATTAAAAGAATTACTAAATAAATCCAATTAGATTTACCTTTGCAGTCAATACACACACACACACACACACACACACACAGAGAGAGAGAGAGAGAGAGAGAGAGAGAGAGCGGCAGGTCACGTTCTTGGAGCATCGATTAAGGGGAGAGCTCGGCAGGTCAGGAGTTCAGCGTCAGGGTTCGGATTTCTCCAGAGAGCGAACATCCTGCTTCATCAGTTACTCTTAATTTCATTTCATTTCATTTATATAAATCTCGGGGAAACGCATTACGGCACGCCGCCTCGTTTATTAAACCGCCAGAGACACCGAGTTGTTCATCAGAGTTTGGCGTAAACCTGTTTTTCTTTTTTTTTCTTTTTTCACTTAGAATAAGCGACGTGTCCGATGCCAGCGCACCAGTTCAGGGTTGTGGGGTTTTTTTTGTTTATGTTTATTTTTTCATGAAGTGTCTGTGTGTGTGTGTGTGTGTGTGTGTGTGTAGCTCTTCTGCCCAAACATCCAGCAGGGCTATGCTCATCTGGAGAAGAACTCTAATGAGGCAAATAATGATTTGTGTCTTCCAAAGAGATCCTCCAGTGAACGAGTAAATGGATTACGTAAATACAATAAATACAGATAATCGTACAATTCCCTTCGCCGTGGCTTAATTACCCCAAACCGACGCCATGCACTTTATTTATTTTGATTCGGTAATGGCATGGCAATCAATTAGGCCGTAATGCTGCCAGCTGCTTTCTGTGTGTGTGTGTGAGTGTGTGTGTGTGTGTGTGTGCAGCTGTTTAGCTGAACTGAACCACATTAACCGTTATTAATGGATAAATGATTTCCCCGCTCTCTGAATGCATATGTGAGTAGGTATGAACTGTGTGTGTGTGTTTGTTTTTAGATTTCATCCACAGTCCAGCATATCACACATGTCGATTCGATCTATATTACGATTCTTTAAGTACCACAATTTTACAAATATTTCAATTATATATATACACAGAGTCAGCCAAAACTTGTATAAATATATTAATACCAAATTTATTGTTATACGTTACACACAGTCGCCCCCCACACGAAGTCGCAGTTCCGAGTTCTCGGTCTCATTCGTTCACGGAATTTTCCTCAGAACCCGACCAATGATTGTGCGCAGAAAAAAGTTTTTTCTTTTTTCATGGCTAATATATAATTTTTCATGCCTTTTAACGCTCAACTATTAAGAACAATATAATTTACTATTTTTGTAACATAAATATTAATGTAAATTCTGCTAAATTTCCATATACTGTATAATATAATACTATAAATATAAATGTTTTTGTACTGTAGAGAGAACACAAAGCAACTGTAGAGGAAAACGCGGCTTGGATGCTGAATTATTATTACCATATTTACCCTACAGTACTGATACCGTATGCTCTCGCATGAGTGACATATAACGTATTTTACATTCTAGCACTGCGGGAGACACAGTAGTACAGAACTGTACAGTATACAGGTTCACCTTTACATTCTGTAGTTTTAAAAAAAAAAGTTAAGTGTGATGTATTAAACTGAATTTGAAATCAAATGAAAGGGTTTTGCGGCATGTTTAGGGTTTAAACTATAAAAAACAGGCATTTATAGGCTTTTTTTTTTTTTTTTTTTGACCACATCCAAAATTCACGGTGTTCTTTTTTTTTTTTTTTTAACAATTCCATGGTGCTCTAGGAACGTAACCCCGCCAATTTTGGGAGTCGACTATGTATTGATATACTTTATACAGTAGAACCTCGGATTACGAGCATAATTCGTTCCGGGAGTGGGCTCGTATTTCAAAACACTCGTAAACAAAATTTTATTTTCTCATAAGAAATAACGGAAAAACAAATTATTCGTTCCACAGCCCAAAAAAATAAATACATAAAAATAATTAACACAAAATATTAAGTAAAAATAAAACA
>JAQMYG010000018.1:21874845-21888884 GCA_030014215.1 Clariallabes teugelsi
CAATAATTATCGATATCGACCGATATGAAACACTGATATCGTGATACAGTTTTCAGCCATATCGCCCAGCCCTAGTCTTATAGTTAGTATAAAATAATCACAAAATAATAATTGCATGAATAAATAACTGTAAAAAAAACAAAACAAAGAATGAATTCAAGAAGTAACAAAAGAAATAAAGAAGCAGAATAAGTAAAAATAAGTTTTTAAAAAGTCAGTAATTGGTGTGATGAGCCTTTGCTTAAAACAGTCTCAGGTATAGTGTGTGTGTGTGTGTGTGTGTGTGTAGTTTTATAAGGAAATGAAGAGATACTTTTTTGCTGTAATATCAATGTTTGGAGATCAGAATTTTTTTGTATTGACTTCTTCTACTTTGTCAGTTGGACTCTAGTAGGGTACATTACTGCCCCCTGCAGGTCTCACTCTATGTTGTTACATTACTGCCCCCTGCAGGTCTCACTCTCACTCGTTTTCGCAATTTCTTAAAGCCGATTTTCCAAATGAGCCGTGCTTAAAAAACATAACACTGTTTTCCGTCACTGATGTTGTCTTGTTCTGTGTTTCAAACTCTTCGTCTGCTTTAATCCAGGACACACACACACACACACACACACACACACAATCTTGTCTACATGTTCCCTCTCAGTACCGCTCTGGACCTTTGCCTGGAGTTCTGTAAGTTGCACCAGCGCCACCTATAGATCTCAGTCTCTCTCAGCTTCTCTGTCATATGCCGCCGACTTTCCAGTTCAGTCTTTCTCAAAATATTAAATGCTTCCTTTATGATGTCATAAAAAAAACCGTGGAACAAAGTTTGTACAAAAAAACAAAAAAACAAACACACAAGGTGCCTAAGACTTTTGTGCAGTACTGTAAGATAGATAGATTTTTACAATATAGTTACAATAGTTACAATAATTTAAATATAGTTACAATATCTTTTGTGCAATAACACCTTTTTAAACTGTGCAATATTATATTACCTACCAATTTGATTGTGTAACTATTATTTAAAGTGTAACTGTTTTATTACTATATTATTTTACTATTTTATAACTGTATTATGTTTTCTTTTGTAGTTTTACACTGTTCTGTCCCTAATATATGTTCGCACATTTTCCTTTTATGCTGTAATGTAGAAATTTGACCCCTTGATGAGACGAATAAAGGTATAATCTTATATCATCATTTACTGTACTTTGAGGGGAAAAACAAATAAATAAATACCAGTAAACAGCCTCTTAGTGAGGGTCTTTCGTGCCGTTATTTGCTGTTCGACTCGATAAACACGCCTGAACACGAAGCCGAGAGTGTATCAGTGAAACGCTGTGTCTAAATAATCGCAGTGTGATTTTTTTTTCTGAGCGAATCGTACGGCCCTGCGAAGATATATTTGTTTTTCACTGCATATGATCCTCGTTTTTTTTTTTTTTAACTCGCCCACGATCTGCTTTTTCTGCTCGCACTTCATCGGTTACTTGGGATTTCCTACAACCACGAGGCATCGAGCAGCAGAGAGTCCTCACAACCACGACGTGACGCACAGACCGAGAGAACTAGCTACATTTATTCTGTATGTCAATAAATCCTGTGTGTGTGTGTGTGTGTGTGTGTGTGTGTGTGTGTTTCACTGCTCGCCTCCAGATAACAGGCTGTTTAACCTGACACGGAGACCTGAGTGATTAACAGGACGGCAAAATCCGAATAAATAACGTACGACCTCTCTGTGTGTTTCTGTGAGTACAAGATAAACCCTGTGTGTGTGTGTGTGTGTGTGTATGTGTGTGTGTGTGTGCGTGTGCGTGTGTGTGTGTTTGGCTCTTAAAGATGGGAAATGATTCCTCTGAGACAGTGACAGTGATCACGGTCAGAATTAATTATGCACGCTTTGCTTCTTCCCGCTCGGCTCATACTGAATCTTACTAATCTAATCCGGCCGGCGCGCCATCATTTCTTCCCCGCCGTGTGTTCGAGCGCGTGTGTGTGTGTGTGTGTGAGAGAGTGTGTGGCGCCAGCAATAATGCGACTTCGGGGAATCTAAATCCGGTGAGTTCCATACGTCGACGGCGCGCTCGCAGAAATAAACAGAGTCTCGATTCGTGACGCGGTACACAGGGTTCTGCGAAACGGATTACGAGATTACGCGAGAAACACTGCTAATTAACGGGATAATTAAATGCGGCGGAAAAGAAGAAAAAAAATTATCAGCAAAAAAAACGTCTGATATCGACATGCAATCGAACCCGGTGTCATTAGATCCGCTCGATAACATCAGACACCGGCGCAGTGTTTCGCCTGATGGAGAGGAATCTGTGTTTCCATGGCAACCCAGGCGGCTCAGGGCGAAAGGGTTGTGATACAGTAACGTACTGTTGGAAAAAAAAAACATTAATAAACACAAACACTGTACACGTGTGCGTACACACTGCATCACCGCATGAGTGCTTTATTCCTCTTAATCCACACACTAAAGCTTTTCTTATATTTATAATAAAATTAAAAAAACGTTAAAAAAAAAGATAAAATTATCTGTTTGTCGCTCCTTACACGGCTATAAACACTCGTTCCCTCTCTTTTGTCGTTCCCCCGCTCAAACTGGAGACTCCTTCCAAAAATATTAAATAAACACATAGAACAAATCAATCTCAGTGAATAGTGAACAGCCTGTTGCTATGGAAACGATATCGTCCTAGAACGAGCGCACATCGGATTTAATCCCACTGCTTCTTAAACCGACCAATCACAACGCAGGACTCGGGAGCGCTGTCGAGTAAAGGATATTAAATATGAGCCGCCAACGACAGGTGTGTGTGTGTGTGTGTGTGTGTTTGTGTGTGTATATCACTCAGGGGTGTGATTGTGCGTAAGATTGACGGCTCGGTCCCGATCGCGGCCGTGTCGAGGGTCAGACTCGGTGACCGCGCGGCCGTGTTAATCCTCCTCCGGGTCGCCGTGACGTGTTTAAAGACGTGACACACTTCACACAGCTCCGCTCTCTGACTGCTGACGAGTTCATGTGCAAGTAATTAATGGTAATTAATCCTTAATTACCATAATTAGCCGAGTCGCAGTAGATTAAACCACATCTGGAGGAAGACAGAAGGGGGCCGGCGAGCGAGGCGGCACACTTTCATTTTAGGTTTTCTTTTCCCTTTTTTTTTCTTTTCTCTAGAAAGTGAATTTAGATGCAAAAGTGACTCATTTACATTTTTTTTTATTGTTTTGTCATTTCTGATGGTGTGATGCGTCAGTGTTCGTGTGATGATTGTGAGGAATTTTTTTTTATTTTTTAAATTTTTTATAAAGATCTGATATACTGGTGAGCATTTTCAAATATTGAAAATAAACAAATAAATAAACAAAAAAGTAAACAACTTTTTATTTGGTTGATCTTAAGGAAAGATAATAAATTTATTTATTTTTCAATTATTTATTTTACAATATACAAAATTCTAAATTTAGGAAATGTAACCCTGATAAGATAGATAAACAAATAAATGAGCGAATAAATAAATAAATATTGTACGTAAATATATTCTTTGTGTATTTCTGTTTTTATAAAAAAAAAAATTTCATTATTTCTTTTATAAAATACAAAATCTACTTTAAATGTTTTCTTTTGTTAAAGTGTATTCAGATTTTATTATCTGTAATTTTTTTATTGTTTTTTTTTACAAAAGATGTATGCGAATATTATTTGTGTATTTTTGTTTTTATTGAGGTGAAAGTAAAAATAATTTATAGATTAAAAATAGATTAATCAAGTATCTTTTTTTTCTAAATACATTTTTTTCATTTGTTTAAAGTAATTAATGAATAATATCGCTCACCTTTAATTTGTTAATTGTCTTATTGATATGACATGTTAATGAGATGATAATGAGGAATAATTACATTAATTATAAATAACTTTTGACACACAAAGGAAGATTTCTTTATGCTGAGCATTTACACACAAACACATACATTAAATAAAGTATATTAAATCTAATATAAATTCTATATATTCTATATATTAAAGTATACAATGCAAAAATATTTTGTAAACTATATTTATTTTATTTTGCTAAAGTTAAAGTAAATATAAATAACAACCACAACAAAATTTTTTTTAACTTTTTTTGTTTGTTTTTTGAGATGTATATCTGCTACTTCTGCTCTGTAAAGCTTCATAACGGCTCTAATCTGAGGTGCTGTTTGAGGTTAATTGGTGATTTCTGAGGCTGGTGACTCTAAATGAACGTCTCCTCTGCAGCAGAGGTCAGTTTTGGTCTTGTTCTCCTGGGAAGGTCTTCATGAGGGACAGTTTCATCATCATGGAGCTTGATGGGTTTTTCAAACGCACTCGACACAATACTGTTCTTGTGAGAACTGATACAGAACAGCTGACCTTCATGTCTTAAAGTAACAACTGACTGTTAGCGTTGTTGCCGTTACTTAATTACTTAATGCCACACGTATTATTTCATAGTTTTTAAAAAAGAAATCCAGTATTGTTGTAGAAAATAAATCACTAAAGAAAAATCATTGAATTAGAATTTAATTGGCGTGTCCAAACTTTTGATCTGCATTCGAACTGGCAAAATATTGATGCTCCTCTATAATCCTGCAGGTGGCGCTACAGCGTCCTGTGTAGTAGGTGCGAACTATTTGCTTAATTTTGTTTTGGTGGTGTTAATTGTGGTGCTTATGGTGTTTATGCTGTTAATGGGGGTGTTTGGGGTGTTAATGGTGTTAGTTGTGGTGTTGATTGAAGTTTATTGTAGTGTTAATAGTGGTGTTTGGGGTGTTAATGTTGTTAATGAGGGTGTTAATAAAGATGTTGGTGGTGTTAAAAGGGTGTTAATGGTGGCGTCTGTGGCGCTAATGGTTAAAGGGGAGTTTGTGATGGTGTTCATTCGTTAACATTAATGGTGGTGTTAATTGTGGTGTCTGTGGTGTTAAGGGTAGAGTTAGCGGGGTGTTAATGGGAGTACAAATGGTGTGTTCATGGTGACATTAATTGTGATGTTTGCGATGTTAACGGTTGTGTTAATGGTTGTATGTGTGATGGTGTTAGTGATAGTGTTAGTGGCAGACGCAATGGTGGTGAAATTAAAGATGCTGTTTGTGGTGTTAAACTCTGGTTTAACCTGGTGTGTGTGTGTGTGTGTGTGTGTGTGTGTGTTAGTTGTAGTTACTCTGCTCTGAGGGTTAAAGTGAATGTGAATAACCTGCAGCGCTCCGTAACCGCTCGCCGCTCTGCAGGGAAACTTCACCCTTAAGCTACAACACAAGGACACACACCATATGGCAACACACACACACACACACAATCGGCTGTAGTGTTTATCTCTGAGATGGCCAGGGTGTATGACACGGGGTCACCGAGGTCACAAACACTCACAGCTCGACCGCGCAAGTGCGAAAGCGCCGAAAGAAAAACCGGAACAGACGAGGAATAAAAACACTCGACGTTTTACTTCGCATGGCATCGAGGAGAAAATAAGCTCACCAGAAACAAACTCGTGTCTGAGCTGTTTTTATGTTTGTTTTTTTTAACTAATTTAGAACATGCCCCAAACTAAACATACACACACATACACTCAGTGTCTCTCTCTCTCTCATACACACACACACACACACACACACATGACTAATGTTTGTTTCACTGACAGAAAACATTATTAAAAAAATATTCCTGGCAAAACAGGAAACGTTTTTAAATCTCAAAATAACTTGAGCGCTCACAGCTGTTGGCCTGCAGTGTGTGTGTGTGTGTGTGTGTGTGTGTGTGTGTGTGTGTGTGATTAATCAGTTTATTAATGTACAGATGAAAGCAGGATTAGGCCGAACGCCACACCCCGAGGCCCGGTGTGTGCCACTTTAATCTGTTACAATTATAAATAAACACTGAAACCGCCCCCCAACACACACACACACACACACACACTCTCTTCTGTCTCCTCACTAACTAACACACGACCTCAGTGAGTGTATCTTCGGTGTGTGCTGGAGAGCGCGGCCCGTCCCTCACCCAGAGTTGAAACACACAGCGTTTTGAAACAAGAGCAGGAAACAACGACCATATAAGGTAATCGGAGCGTCAACATGGTGTGGAAAACATCAGCGCTTGTTTCACACGACTTTAACACCAAGTGTGACCTCATAAAAGCTCCGGTCTGTTAGATAGACAGCTAGACAGAAAATATGAAAAATTGGACAGACAGACAGACAGACAGACAGATAGATAGATGCATGGATAAACAAATAGCTAGCTAGATACATACACAGACAGACAGACAGACAGACAGATGAACAAATTGATAGACAGATACAGACTAACAAACAGAAAGAGACAAACAGACAGACGGATGGATGGACCGATTGATAGACAGATAAAGATAACAGACATCGATAGACAGACAGACAGACAGACAAACAGACGGACGGATGGACAGATGACGTGTTATAATTGATGATGTAAGATAAATACAGAATAAAAAAGAATAAAGTCAGAAAAAATGAGACAGAAAGATAAAGAAAAGCGTGTTTGTGAGCGAGTTTGTATAAAATCCTCCATTTTCAGCGGCTCATTATTTCGCTCTGAGGATTAGCGCCCAGGCTAATCTCACTAATTAGCGACATTAGCGAGGTTCCTAAACCGCCCCCCCCCCCCGGGCGTGAGGAGGAGAAGAGGCTCCCCCGGCCCGGTGCTCGGTGCTCACCCGGCCCGCTAAAGGAAAAATAATAATAATGAAAATAATAACGCGGCGGTAGCGGCATCAGCGAGCGCGCGCGCGGGGGAAAATGGCAGGTTCGAGGTTGACGGCGCTTCAATCAGCCGTCGACGGTGGTGTATGTAGGTCATCGCAACAGATGCAAATGTGGGTCAGAGGAACTCCTGCTGTCAATCAGGAGACAAAAACACAGCCGGGGAGGTCATTTATCCCCGAACCCATTAGAGGAGCTAGCGGGGGGGCACTTACCGTCTGTCCTTGAGCCGCGCAACATTTTCACACATCCTCCTCTCTCCTCCTTTTCTCTCTCTCTCTCACTCTCCCTTTTGACTTGTGTTTTATTTCAGTTGCTACTTCGGGTAATTACAGGAGAGGTACAGTTAGCTAAAGTTAGCGTAGAATTAAATTCAATTAAAAAAACAAGTATTAGCTCCAGGAGAGAGACAGAGAGAGACAGAGAGAGACAGAGAGAGAGAGAGAGAGAGAGAGAAAGAGAGAGGGGGAGGATAAGAAACAGAAAACAAGACAGATATGGAAAAACATGCTAGCTAGAAGTAGCTTAATGATAACAAAATGCTAACAGACAGACGGAAAAAATCGTATCCAGATCGCTCTAAGAAAAACATATGGAGCGGAAATGTGCTTAAAGCTTTCTTATAGTAAGGAGATGTGTATTAGATTAACATTTAAAGAAGGAGTCTCCAGTGTCAGTACCGTTCAGGAGAGAGCAGCTCCGCAACGTCGCTCTCCGTCGTTCCTCAAACCCGAACACGTTCCTCAGTAATAAAACACTGTGGGGCGAGCGGTTAAAGAGAAATAATCAACCTCTGTGTTCTAACAGTGACTCAGACATGGCAGGATGGAGACGTGGAAACGTGAACGTTAAACACGTGCTCATACCGACGGAGCCGGGCGTGAAAACCCTCGCCACAGGAGCAAAAATAAACACAGGCTAAAAATACAGCCAGCAGCTGTGTGTGTGTGTGTGTGTGTGTGTGTGTGTGTGTGTGTGTGTGGAGTCCAGCTGAGGAGGCAGGTGTGTAAGAGCTATCGACTTGTCAGTGTGTTTTACATCATCATCATCATCATCATCATTGCTTGTGACACATTATACGATGAATAAAACACTCCTCGCGCGTCACGCCGTTATAGTAAAACAATCAGCGACATCCTGTACTGAAGGTCTGTCAATAAACCATGACACTTACAGCGCTACGTCTGACTGTTACAACACGCGGACACTGGAGACTCCTTCTTTCCTTATCAGCAGTTACACACAGGTGTGTGTGTGTTTGTGTGTGTGTGGTGTGTATGCCGTGAATGAGTCGTTACCACGGCAACCAAAACCAGCACACTGACACAAACCTGTGATCTGCCGCTGCGCTAGAGTGAAAGAAAATGAATAGATAGATAGAGAGACAGACAAAAAGATGAACTGATAGACAGACAGACGGGTAGATAGATAAATAGATGGATGGATTGATAGGTGAAAGGCTGGTAGACAGACAGATGGACAGACAGACACTGAACGACTGAGAGTCAACAATCAGAGTCGAACCCTGAGCAGTGTTCTGCTGTCCGACCGCCAGTGATGTCACACACAGTGACGCGTTAAAGCACGACGCTGTCGCCGTGATTTTAGTCGTGATCTTCACCAGCACCAGACACCCCTACCTGCCCCCACCTACCGCCCCCCAACGCCCCTCACTCAGGCACTTTCTGAGGTTTATAAGAGCGAGACGCTAACAGGCAGTGACTCTTTACCGCACCGCTGATATTCGATTGTGGAGCTCTACTGCCCCCGCTGTTCACACTGGTACTGAAGCACACACAAACGCGCGCATCACGGTTCTTTCTGAAGATTTGAAAATGCGCTGAACCACAGCACTACAGGGTGACCAGACGAGCGCCATCTAGTGTTAACAGCCAGTATAACATATAATCAGGTCTCTAATGTGAAACTGAGCAGAAAAACATTTACGTAAACCTGTTTCAAATTTCAGCGTGTAAACATTCAACATACTTGTTAATAACAATAACAACAACAACAACAACAACAACATAGATTAGTAACATTGGCTAAAATTTATTATTCTAAAAAAGAAACAATCATTTCGGAAAAAAAAGGAAAAGTTTTTGGGAGTTTAATTTTATAAAATTTTATAAATCTCTCTCTCACACACACACACACACACACACACACACACACACACACACACACACACACACACTTTTGGTCCCGGTCAATGCATTTATTTATTTATTTATTACTTTTTCCCCACTCCTAGAATATGCCTGTGTGTGTGCGTGTGCGTGGTGCAGAATTACACCTGCATGTTTTAGGAGGATAACATTCATCACGCAGCACCGCGGCGCGAGCGGGTGAAGCTCTAAGCGGCGTGAGGCGCGGGTTCGGCCCGAGAGCAGCGCTGCTGATTTTTATGTTAATGCATTCCACACACACACACACACACTGAGTCCTACTTCTCTCTTTTTTTTAAACCAGAAAGTGAAAAGCGCTGAGGGGTGTTTTCTCTTTTTCTCTCCGCTCCGCTCTTCTCTCCGTCTCGACTGGATTTATCTGGTTTTAGATAAGAGGAGTCAGTGCTATAAGTGTGTGTGTGTGTGTGTGTGTGTGTGTGTGTGTTTGCTTCTTACGGTTTTTGATAACCAGCAAAAGAAAAAAAAAAAAAAAGAAAAGAAAAAAATCTTCAGCCTCCAGTTTGTGTCTCGTGCGACTTCTGAAGTGTTTAATTATAAAGGCGTTATTTTTATTCTCTAGTTTCTAACAAAAAATAAATAAATAAATAAACGTTAATCAAATAAATAAGTAGATAAATGAATAAATATTATGAGCCATTGCTATTTTTATTATATTTTTAAGATAAAAAATTTATTAAATTAAACACAAATAAATAAAAAAAGTTAAACAATTCTTATATATATTTTATATATATATATATTTATGAATGTATTTATTTTTTATAAATTATCCTTCATTTGTGTGTACACTTTTGATGTTAATGGGACTTCAAAAAAACAAGGAAAAAATAAAAAATTCCACATTTTTATTTTAATAAACAAACTCTTGGTTACTCAATAAATTAATAAATTAAAATCTATTAATTAATAAATCATTATTTTATCAAAAAAAAAAAAATTCTGCTTTGGTGTTTTGTGTGCTTTCTGATAAACAAACAAACATTAAACAAGCAAACAAACTTTCACAACTTTAGGGCTCGGTTTAATTGTTTGTGCCTTTTTTATCTTCTGATAACACAATAATTATCATTTATTTTAGTCTCTAATAATAATAATAATAATAATAATAATAAAGTAAGTTAATAAAACTAATAATAATACATTTGTTTGTTTTATTTCTAGTTTGGAGAAAGGCCGAGTTTGTTTGTTGTCTTTTTGGAAACCTGATGGATTTTGTAACTCCCTCCTGACGCTCGACTTAACGAACTTCCCTTCCTTTATTTTTTATTTATTTACAAGCATCGTTAACTAATTAAATACGTTATAACCTAATTGTAGGTTTTTTCTCCCGCTGTTCCTCTTAACACAGCGGCAGGTTTTTCCCAAACGCTCCTCCGAATCCAAACGTTATTCCAATTAAAGAATTAAGTGTTAATGAGCAGCAGTAAACCCGACTGCGGCCCGACACGCCGCGCCGGCGTCTCACGCTCTGTTCAAACAGATAAAACTTTATTACACGCCGCAGGAGGAAGTGACACGCTGGCAGGGTTGAGGGTTTTTTTCCCCGAATTACGGCCCCCTGGTGACATTTTAAACTTTATAGAACAGGACTTTAAAAATCTGAGAGCGGTTTATAAAACTCGAGTTATTTACGGCTTTCTCCGGCAGGCGAGCTTCACGTCCGCGTCAGGGTTTCTCACGCTCGCCCGACCGCCCGCTCTTGATTATTTATATTTTTATTAAAACAACAGAAGAGATTTTCTCGCTGTTCTCTCAACGCCCTGCTTTTTTATTGCAGAGACGGTGTTGCCATGGCGACCGAGGCCATTACCGGTCAATAACGGCTGCCGTCCGTGACGGATGGGAAAAGCTGTGTTTGCGCTCGCGATGGAGTGACGCGTCTGTCCTGGACTGGGTCACGAGACGGGACGTATCCGATCCAATATGAGTTGAGCTCGCCTTCTCTCTCGTTAACATAGAATTTACATATTCAAATTAGGAATACGACTATGACGTTTGAAAATAAACTGTTAAAATCGTGCAGGTCTGAGGAAGGAAAAGAAAGGGGGCGTGGCCTGTTAAATATACTGTAACAGGAAGTAAGAGCGGAGCGAGCGCAGATACACACCTGACGACGTGAAACAATAGTTCTGGTAAAGAGAACCCAAACCACCTGACCAGGGCCGGGGTTCAGTTTGTGGGCGGAGCTTTCCAGGAATCAGCTCTCGCGTACCGCGGCGCACTCTCACGGCAAACGTGAATATGGTGAGAGAGAAAACGTGTCGATGATTGAATAAACCCGTCACGCCTCCTCCCGCCTGTGGTGAGCTGCGGGGTGTCACGTGACACGGGAATCGTATTATACTCTCATTAATATTCAAATGAGCGGGAATATGAATACATTTAAATAATTATCAATGTAGACGGAGTGAAGGAATGCAGAGGAGCAGGTTTGGAACGGAGCACTGAAACACAGCGTCGTCTCACAGCCGGGTGTGTGTGTGTGTGTGTGTGTGTGTGTGTGTGTGTGTGTGTGTGTGTGTGTGTGTGTGTGTGTGTGTGTGTGTGAGTGAGTGTGTGTGAGTGAGTGTGTGTGTGTGAGTGAGTGTGAGTGAGTGTGTGTGTGTGTGTGTGAGTGTGAGTGAGTGTGTGTGTGTGTGTGAGTGAGTGTGTGTGTGTGTGAGTGTGTGTGTATAAAACACTCACTGGGTAGGTATTTAAAGCAGTGTGTGCTGCTCCTCTTGCGCTTGCCGTTGGACACATACAGGCACACACACACCGGCTGACTCACACACACATCACTGTAGGCTGGCACACGTACACACAACACATTCTAATACACACACACACACACACACACACACACACACACACACAGACACACACAGACACATACCATGAATCCACATTACCATTACCATTACACAGTATCAAGGGCGTAGATTTGCTCTAGACATTGGTGGGGACCTATGACTCCCCATGAAATTCAAGCCATGGCAATACTAGTATGTAGCATATCAATTTCTTTCACAAGACTGATTTCTGACAAATATCAGAATATCTTGTATAGCCATAGCCTCTCACATGATAGCAGGGAAAGGAACAGCCAATCAAAATGTTCATATGTGTTTTGGGGGCGGGAGGACTCGAGGAGAGAACGTGATTTATCCCTTTCTGCGTTGCGTGTCTAGGTTAATGTTGACAGCACGATTTTTTTTATTTTTTTTTAAGTGGATTAAATTATTGGTGGGGACATTTCAATGGTCGGAGGATATTGGTGGTGACACATCCCCTCCGTCCACCCTAAATCTACGCCCCTGCACAGTATACATGCCATACACACACCAATAACATGCAGAAATAATATACAAGGCTGGACACAAGGAAAGTAAAATACACACACACACACACACACATACCAATAACACACAAGTGTATGTGTTACCTCGGTGCTTTTGTCACGGTCCACATGAGCCTCTTCCTCCCACTGCAGTTTACCATCTACAACACACACACACACACACACACACACACACACACACACACTGATGAACACACTGCCGTAGAGACCGGACACACTGACACACATGATGGACGTTACAGTCAGGAACTTCGTCACCACACGTTTAACACCAGAAGCTCACAAACTGCTGAGACGCTGAGACGCTGAGACGCAGAGATGCTGAGACGCTTAGACGCAGAGACACTGAGACACAGAGACGGTGAGACGCTGAGACGCAGAGACACTTAGACGCAGAGACACTGAGACACAGAGACGCAGAGACGATGAGACGCAGAGATGCTGAGACGCTGAGATGCAGAGACACTGAGACACTGAGACGCAGAGACACTGAGACACTTAGACGCTGAGACACAGAGACGCAGAGATGCTGAGACACTGAGACGCAGAGACACTGAGACGCAGAGACGCTGAGACGCTGAGACACTGAGACACTGAGACACTGCTCTCAGGGCAGGAGGACATCTTCAGCCCCGTGTTCAGACTTGACCCCCTACACCCGTCAGGACAACATTCGCTACCACTCGACCTGAAGCCTGAACACGCGCGGTGGTGCTACCTAGTGTGGCTAGACATAGAAATGCCTACATAAGATCTGTGTGTGTGTGTGTGTGTGTGTGTGTGTGTGTGTGTGTATGGCCATGGGACAGACAGTAGGACGTAGGCAGAGCAGACATTAACACAACAAACAACAGCCAGCACACATCAGAGCTGACATACACAGAAGTAAAGCAGATCACATACGCCGTCGCTACGAACTGAAAACACATCACGAGATGCGTCCCTTTAAAGGTTTAGCTCCGCCCACCCCAGGGGCGTCCCTGTACTCGATTGATCCGGTGTAATGATGACTGAGGCTCCATCAGCATGCAAATAAACAAAATGGGGCAGCGAGCAGACCAACACACACACACACACACACACACACACACACAGTAAGGCTTGTGCACGTACTGTAACTGACCATCAGACCAGCGCCACAGCGTCAGAGGAGAGACCTGATGCATTACTGTCTGGTACGGAGGCTGCCACACCTCTCCACTGTGTGCAGGAGACGTCCACCTCCCTGTCCATCTCACCTCTTCCCACTCTTCCCTGGACTCTACTCTCCACACCCTGCTCTGACCTCTGACCCCACATGGCAGGATTTATACAGAAGAACCGGACACGTCACGTGTGAAGCATGGTGGTGGAGAAGTGATGATCTGGGCGTGTTTTACATTCACAGGACTGAACGGAAACAGTCGCTGAGACAACGATAGACTCGACTTTATACCACAATGTTCTTGTGACTGGTACAAGAGCCGTCTGTCCAGGATCAGACGATGGGCTAAAAGCGGGTCATACACCTGGACAGCGACCACAAACACCAGCTAATCGACACCAGTGATGGTCGTTCATGAACGAGTGTCTCAGAGTGATTCGTTCATGTTCTACTGGACGCGCATGCGCAGATCATCACCAAACCCCCGTAGGTTCTGTACAGGACACAGGAATGAGGAGTTACCGCTCGAGTCTCTGGTCCGAGTCGTTCGTTCTTTTGTCACGTGACTCCCACAGACTCTATACAGTGAAAAAAGATTCAGAAGAACGAACGA
>JAQMYG010000018.1:21891233-21905071 GCA_030014215.1 Clariallabes teugelsi
GGTACCGTTTTAAAAGAATCGATTTGGCACCGGTATCGAAAAAAACCCAAACGATACTCAACCCTATTCTATTGCACATGTTATTGGACTAATTAACGCCGGTGGTGTTGTGAGACTGGTGTAAGTGTGTGTAGGTGTGTGTTTGAGACTAATTTGCTCACAGAGTTTGGAGAAAAAGGCAGATCTGAAGCTTTTAACCCGCACGATTTTTGCTAATGAAAAACGTTTTTTGTCGCTAAAGTTGCGCCGCCCTGAAGCTTTACCTCTGACACTGGAGACTCCTTCCTCACACGCCAGGTGCACATCTCCCTGCTTATTACTATGGAAACGATAACGCATGAAAATAAGCGCATGTCAACATTACCGTCTGCGCTAAACAGGAAATGGAACATGACTCGAGCATCGCCTCGACCAACCAGAATCCAGTCTTCTCCTCCATCTCTCTCTCTGTCTCAGAACGTTATGTATTTATTTCTTCATTTGTTTGTTTATATAATTGATGAACTCTGCGTCTTAGTAATTACAGGATTGTAGGCTGATCCTCAAGTCGATAAGAGACACGTGGGATCACGTATCGATCGTCTCAGGAAGAAGAGATACGCGCCGTTTGTTCCTTCTCTCTCTCTCTCTCTTTTTTTTTCTCGCCGTTGTCTCTCCGCTCGTCCTTCGGGAGGCTGGATATATTAGATATAACCAATTCAATTTTATGCACCAAGCACACACACACACACACACACACACACACCCTCAGGGACGTAAATACACACATTTTTTAATGCACTCTGCACCAGGAAAAGGGCCTCACACACTCAATTATTAATGTAACGACCCGCCGACTTAATTAAATAATAAAGACAGTGTGCTTCTGCGCTGGAACGGAACGAGGAGCCTCATGTATATTAGAGAAGCCGGCAGACACCACGCTCCTCGGCCACGATAAAAGGAGAGGGGAAAAAAAAAATAGGGAGATAAACAAATAAAGCATGCGGGATGACCTCGAGTCGTTATTTTCCCTGCGGAAGAGATGAATGATGCGTTGAATAAATACATGCATGAGGCAGTAAACGGATATTAGCCTCCCGTGGGTTGTGCTCCGGGAGGGAAAAAAAAGCGTATTAGAGGAGCTGAGAGGGTGAAAGTGGCGATATATTACCACTTCCTGCTTTAAAGATTGGATTTACACGCAACTTAAACATCAGAGCACGCCGGCCGGGAAGGAGAGCCGTTATCGAATGCGGCTAGACGGGGAATCGTTAGCGTTTATGCGAGAACAAAGAGCTGAAACGTGAACGTCAGACACCAGACAGAGCTGTTTATCATCCGCGCCGAGCGCAACCAATCACGGGACGCCGATTCGGATACATACTCTATTTAACATAAAACAACTACAACAACTTTTAATCCATGAACACGTTTCCATCAGTTACTCCGCATTTTTGACCGTACTTGTTTAAAGGGGCAGTGTGTGATGTTTTAGCGCCCCCTGCTGCTCATGACTGTAATACTAATACCGAACTTTACCAAGCCATCGTCTTCCTATCAACAGGCCCCGCCCCCTCTACAAACACTTTACTATGGTGTTTATTTTTTCTCTCTCTCTCTGTTTCTACAAGAGGGGTGGGGCAAAAAAAAAAACCTGTGGATGAAACGTTCACATTTGGGGAATATTACGTTTCTGTTCAGCGAGCGGAAAGAATGAGAAGAGTCGTGTGTAGACGTGAGGAACGTGTCGACGTGACCTCAGCGACAAAATGGCGTTCATACTGAAAGAGCAAAATCAGATGCAACTTTAGCTGCATACCTGAGAATAATGAATGAATTAATTAAACGTGTTAAATGGTTTCAAGATGTTTGGAAGAAACATAGCACAGATCTCTACTGAACCTACAGTGTGTACACTATGGAGCTAGTTCTGATAGCTTGCTTTGCTACTGTCTCATTTGCTAATGTAGCCTAAAAGTGCTAGCATGAAGCTGAGCACGTAAATTGAAAGATACTGATAGAACACAACTGATAGAACTGTGCACTGCGCGTTATTCTCAACTTGTGTTAGTTTTTTATATTGATCTAAAGTAGCTAATTTGTTATCCTATTTTGACATGAAGCCACGCCCACAAGCAACAAGCAGCAATACAAGCCCAGAATACGCCCGATAAACGCCTGAACGGTGTAACATGGAAACACATACCGCACCTTTAAACAAACTCGGACTGTTTTTGAAACATGTCACAGCCGCAATCCTGCTATACGCTCGGCACGCGCCCGCGAGAGAAGCTACACGCCGCTTACGCGAACAGACCGGAGCCTAGCTTTGAACGCGTGTGATTACTCTGTGTCTGGAAAGACTTTTACAAAATTACATATCGCACCTTTAAAAAAAAAAAAACTCGACGTGTCATGTTTTTAAAACGCGGATTGCGGCGGAGAAGAGACAAAAGCCGGACGTGACAAACGCGCTAATAATGTCACGTTCAAGGGCACGACATTGGCGCCGGTGTAAAGCGATCTGCACGCGGACGCAGGCGTGTGAACAGGATGTTCAGATAAATATTCAGGATATTCTGTTACATATGAACAATTCTCTCCTGTGCTCTTATCACACACACATACACACACACACACACACACACACAGGAATACACACAAAACTATGGATTTGTCGCAGTGTTAAATTACTGACACATAAAGAACAGAGGTTTTTTTTTTTTAAAGAGGAATATAACATGTTAAATATTTCTGCTCTTTCGGTCTGGGGAATGTTTCTGTCCCTCTCTGGGGTTTATTATATATATATATATTTTTTTTTCTTCTCCTCTTCACTCCATTTTAAAGCGCCGCAGCCTCCGGCCTTCAGCCGCGCAGCCTTTTAACACTAAAGCATCGAGAGCGAGGCCTGAATTATTGATCCGTCCTCCATCAGCACGGCGCTCACGTCCCAAATCACAGCCAAGGCCGAGACGGGTCCGCCTGCCGAAATAATTAAACAGACTCTCATTAAGAGCCGAGAGGAGAGGAGAGATTGTCTGGGGGAAGAGGGGAGGGGGGGTGACACACTCATTCTGATGAGGGGAAGGGGGAGCAGAACGAGAGTGAGGGAGACAGTGTGTGTATATGTGTGTGTGTGTGTATATGTGTGTGTGAGAGAGAGGGATATCTCTCCCATCAAATCTCCCACAGAGGCTAAAAATGACAGGTCTCATCCAGCAGCGGTGAGGGAATAATAACAGAATAATTACCACAGAGAGAGAGAGAGAGAGAGAGGGAGAAGAAGAAGAGAAGGAGAGAGATAGAGAGTGAGAGAGAGAGAGACGTGAGGTTATGTGGTGACAAGGTGCTGTGATGTGAGGGAGAGATCGCACAATGCCTCATCACAATATCTCCTCATCACCATGTCACGTCTCACCGAATGCAATCACCTCATCACAGCATCACGTCTCATCAGGTCTCATCACAAAGGCTAGTCACTTCACGTCTCACCCGTGTTCCATTACAAGGGCTCTACGCGTCACATCTCATCACGTCTCATCACAATGGACTATCACGTGCCACGTCTCATCACATAACATCTCATCACTCCTTGTCTCATCACATCACAACGGCTCGTCACGTGACGTCTCATCACATCACATCACGTTCCATCACACCGTGTCACATCACATCACTTCTCATCACATAACATCTCATCACATCACATGGCATAACGGCTAATTAAGTAATTGTATCATATACATTAAAACAATGTTGCAGATGAAACGTAGAAAAGCAAGAGTACAAACTGGCAGTTGAAAATGAAAGAAAAGAAACATCACCTTACATCTGATCACGTCTCTTCACAACACCTCATCACAACAGCATGTTATATACATTTCCCTCAACCCATCACTTACATCACAGTGTCTCGTCACTGCCGCGTCCCGACGCCCCGTTCCTACACCGCATGACCCGTCCCGTCACATCACTGTGTCACGTCCCATCACATCTCACAGCATCGCATCACCTCGACACGCCTCCTCACCTCAACCAGACAGCGTTCGGTTTGATCTGTTTAACCTCATAAACCCCTGCCAAAAGTCACATGACCCTTTTACATCCCATAATTCCATTCACACATAAAGATCGACAAAAAATACAGGCGGCACCCCGATAAAGACTTGTCCCTGTGGTCGCCATTTTAACAGCTAGCTAGCATAACGTACCGCAACCTATGTGACTAGCAAGAGCTCGGCTAACTAAGCGTTTTTTGGGTTTGTTTGTTTGTTTGTTTTTACACGCTTTTTTATTAGAAGTTAGACATGCGAGTTTTATTTTCTCTGCATCCGATCACTTTACGAGAGCGGGGCAAATTTTCGTCAGGTGTCCTTTTCTCATTGTTTTTGTTCGTTCGTACTTCTTTGCTCTTTCCACCATAAAGAAACGAGTCTTCACGCAAATCCAATCTGCTGTTGCCGTTAGAAACAGGAGTTACCCGAGAGAACAGCTGTTGGGGGCGTGGACCATTTCCGGATGAAACGTCGCAACACGAGTTGTAAAAAGCATGAACACACACACACACACACACACACACACACACACACACACACACGCTGCGTTAGAGCCCTGCGGTGATGGTGCACGTCATTATTTCCTCATTAGAGCGGCGCATTATAACATTATAACTCTGTAATGATTTCTTTAAAAACGTTCCAAACCGGCGCTCTGATGAAGTGAAGGAGGGGGCGGAGTAACACTGCAGGTCATTGATTATGCAAATGAAGAGTGGGCGGGGCTTACGGGGCAGATAGTCCTTTGTGATTTAATTAGCATAATTTACGGACACGGACGTGAGCGGTGTTCAACGTTACACAGGAAGACGGAGAGAGAGAGAGAGAGAGGATGGAGGTATACGGATCTGAAGAAAGAATTTAAAAAAAGAGAAAGAACAGAAAGGAAAGAGGGAGAGGGATGGAAAGAGAGAGAGAGAGAGAGAGAGAGAGAGAGAGAGAGATCCGCCCAGCCATGTTTAGAAAGGTTCTCCTGCCAAGCTAAACGAAATTGCCATTATTTTTAATTAATCCCTAATTAGAATAGATCACTCCGCAGATCCCACAGATCTCTCTCAATATGCAAATCAGGCCCAGTGAAAGATACTTACATATCATTAATTAATGCGGTGCATTCTTTCAGACTTAATGAACCACGGCCTGAGCCTGCCAAAGAAAACCCCAACACACACACGGAGAGAGAGAGAGTGAGCGAGAGAAGAAAATAATCAGCAGGAGAGAGAGAGGGAGTGAGAGAGAGAGAGAGAGAGACTCAGGAAGAGACGGAGAGTGGAAACAAATCGAGAGAGAAAGAGTGAGAGAGAGAGACAAAGAAAGGATATCAAAGAGAAATGTCACAGAGAGCAGTGAGTGGGAATGAGATTGAGAGAGAAACAAAGAGAAAAATGAAAAACCAGAGAGAATCATAAAGAGGGAGAAAGAGATGTCCACAGTGTTTTATTACAGCAACGTCACATCACGTCACCGCATCACAACATCTCATCACCATGTCACGTCACAACGCTTCAACGCCACGTCTCACGACACGTCTCGACATCATGGCATTTCACAACACCGTCACAGTGCGTGACATCGCCTCCTCACCACACCACAGTGTCTCGTCATGTCACATCTCGTCATGTCACAACACCGTCACATCACGTCACATCACCTCATGACCACGTCACATTACAACACTTCATCGCCACGTCATGTCATAACATCATGTCATGTCACGTTACATCATGATGACACACCATGTCACACCAACGCTTCGTCACCGCTTCACGTCACAACGTCCTAACATAACATGGCATCACGTCACAAGGCCTCATCACCACGTCACATCTTGACGTCACCATGTCACACCATCATGTCATGTCACGTCGCAAGGCCTCATCACCACGTCATTCTGTCACGTCACAACTTGCACGAACCGTATTGCCTCAAACAATCGGCGTTCGTTTGGTGACGCAGGATCACCGTCTTGGAGGAGCTCGTGTGTCATGTGACCCTCTCAGAAAAGCACATCCCATAATTCCTTTACTAGACAATGACAACCGGGAAGACGTCTGATTCAGTATGAAACTAATTCTACAGCAGCTGAACAGAGAGAGAGAGAGAGAGAGAGAGAGAGAGAGACAGAGACAGAGAGAGACAGACAGATAGAGAAAGAGAGGGAGACGGAGACAAAGAGAGAGAGAGGGAGACAGAGAGAGGGGCAGAGAGAGACAGAGAGACAGACAGAGAGAGACAGACTTATTGTTACTCTTTCTATACTGTTTTTTTTTTTTACTCTAAACCTGTTGTTTTCTTGTGCCTTATCTCTAAGCTTTGGCGATATGAATTTAAATATATGTCATGCCAATAAAGCATCTTTGAATCTTGAATCTTGACAAACAGACAGAGAGAGAGAGAGACACAGACAGAGAGAGAGAGAGACACAGACAGAGAGAGAGAGAGAGAGACACAGACAGAGAGAGAGAAAAAGCAGAAGCAAGATGTCCGCCATAAAGATGTAATATTATTTTAAAGTCATTTTAAACTGCTTCCAAACTCGTAAAACGCGTCGTTCAGGTTTACGAGCCGTTCTTAATCCTACACTAATCACGTCGTGATCGTTATATCACAGCCGCGAGGCAGCACTACCTGACGCTGGGTGATTGTTTTCCCGGAACAGCACCGCTCCCGAGTGTTTTACATCCACACACACACACTCTCTCTCTGCTGTGGAACTCTCTCTCTCTCTCTACTCTAACGGTACTGTAGACGCTTTTGTTCACATCAACTGCTCTGACCAACACACACACACACACACACACACACAGAAACTCTCTCTCTCTCTCTCTCTTTTTCTCTTACTCTCACACACACATTTTTATAAGAGGACAGTGAGCTAGGTGTGGAGGCAACTAGACAGAATTCATTATCCGTATAACCGCAGGGTTACACACACACACACACACACACACACACACACAGTAATGACTTCGGAGGTTTGGGAGAGTCAGAGAGAGAGAGAGAGAGAGAGAGAGAGAGAGAGAACAAGGCAGACAATAGAAGACAGAAATTCCAAAGACAATGGCCGTATTTTTCCATCAAATATTAATATTTAAAATTTAATCTCGCATTTTTTTTTTTTAATTCAGAAATTTTTAAATCAGGAACACAGTGTGTGTGTGTGTGTGTGTGCGTGTGAAGGTGTGATATACTGTACGCTATACACACACCATGCTCTACCTGAATGTTTTCCTCCTCGAGGCAGCTCGTCTCTGAGCCTCAGAGTCGCCGCATCTGGATCCGAAGTGACGTGAGGAAAGTTCCGGGTGTTCAGAGTCGCTCTGCGCGCTCGCTACAGCGTATTTCACCAACACCAAATCTCAGATTAGTAAACACACACGTGTACTTTGAGATCCTGAGGTTTATAATATATTTATATAACAGTATAGAAGAGTCTGAGGCGGGGTTTTATAACATCGTGTAAACACGACTCGCATTTAAACCTGAAGAGAAAAAAAAATCAGGAAAATATATAATCAAACACAAAATCAAATAGGAACATTAAAACTTTAATAAATCTAATACTACACAGTAGGAATAAAAAAATTTTTTACGCATGTTGAAATAAATCTAATCAGACTTCAGAGTTTCGCTAATATACAACAGTATTACTGCATGAATAGCGCTAGCGGTAAGAAGCTGTTATTTTATTTTTATATCGTGTGCAAAAAACGTAACAAAGCGACAGTATAGCGTGTCGAGCTGTGTGATTTAATCGTGTTCGATCTGTTCATTCGATTCACACTTTTTAAATAATTGTACAATAAAATGTACAAACGTTAAATGCTCTAAAATCGACAAAATCCATAAAAAATACTTATTTATCTTGCGCAGTCCTTACTAAATATTCTTGTTTTATCTTTTGAATTCATGTGCTGTTGCTGCAATACCGCCACCTATTGGACCGGAGTGTGCTACAGTATAAGCACATGGCAGGCAAAAAGATTTACGATGTTACAATCGTCATTTAAACACTTATCAACACGAGTTATGTGGCGTTTCAGTGTTTATTGGATACTTTTAGTAGATTTTTAGTACGTTACAAGAAATCAGAAAATGATCGACTGAATCGAATCTAAAGTCTAAAGATGGAATCGAATCGACAGTCTGAATCTGAATCACCGCTCAAGTAAAGTGAAGGGATTTGATGTTAAACTGATTAAACATATTGACGTCTGCTACGCGTATTTTGTCATTGTTTTGTTCGAGAATGATTCCCACTCCAAGGATTATCGGCGATATCTTTAACTAAAGAGTTATTCCGTATTGTTATATTTGCGTTTTTAACGTTCTCCTCGAACAGCGTCGCAGCGTAACTTCATAAAACCGCCAGACCTAGGCGCTGGACCTGCTTCTCACCGGAGCCGACAAACAAACAAACAAACAAGCGCTGAAGTTCACAATCAGAGTCCGGTGTAAACATGACACGCCCCTGTTTTAAGATAACTCCGCCCCCACGTGGTTAACAGTAGTAGCAGCTCTGCGCACAAGCGTTTCCCTTTGACCTTTTCTTCTCCAAGAACTTTCCACTTAGAACTTTCTGAAGTTGTTTTTTTTTTTTTTTGTTCTCCCGAACCCTTCAGCCTGACGTGTCAATCAGAGCGGAGGAAGGCGAGGGAGTTATTTCAGGACTCGGAGCGAGCTCTCTGCTCGTTAATCACGCCGTTTAAATCCGTCTCCTAAATCCTCCGTCTGCGGGAAAAACGTCCCTCGTTAACGTTACATTAACGGCTTCCGGGGAAAAATAAGAATAATTCCTAACACTTTGGCGTCATGTGTGCTTTTTTTTTTGTTTGTTTGTTTTTTGCGCAGGAGTGTAGACGCTTTACTGTGGTGCGAACACAGAATATTCACTTCCAAACAAGAACTCGTTAAGCTTCAGGAAGATCGGACTCGTACGATTTCGGATTCAATTGGAAGGAAACGAGGTTAAAAAACAAAACAAACAACAAAAAAAAAACACATCAAGCACAAAGTAATATGTATTACGATTCGGGCGTTTGTGCTGACGCATCGGAATACTGCACGCGGAAATAAACTCACACGGATATTCATTTCCGTTCCTCAGAAACAAAGAGTTTCAGTGTGTGTGTGTGAGAGAGAGATAAATACACTGACCACACAAACACAAGGGAAATAAAGCCACAAACAAAATCACAGACATGTTTTTAATATTTATAAAGAGCAGGTGTTATGGTTGAGTGTGTGTGTGTGTGTGTGTGTGTGTGTGTGTGGGTGTGTGTGTGTCAAACACACACTAGGTATGGACACTAAGTAGTCAGTGCCGCACACCGCACATTTGAAACGGCCCATTTAACGAGCCCTGAGCTCATTTGCATATTTCAGCGCGGGTGTGATGGATGAAGACGGATGGAGTGAAATCCACCTCGCTGAAATAAGCGGTATATCAAAGGTTAAACGGAACGAGACGGCGCTAACCCGCACGCTTTTATCTCCGCGCCGCCTTCGACACTATCGATTCATCAATAGCGGCTTATCACGGGAGGGGAGGAACGACAAAAGCGGAAATCGAACGTGGCGCCGTGATGAAGACGGATGATGTGATGTGAGAGGCGGCGCCGATTCCAGTTGGTGGGGAAAAAAAAAAAAAAAACGCACACCTGTTCACACTTCAGCGTTTGTTTAATTGTTTGTTTGTTTTTTGGAAGTTTTAACATGTCTGAAGTGTGCGAACAACCTGCTAAACACATCTTGCAAAACGCTAACGATACCTGATACACTGTAAAGCGTCTAAACAACATAGCACAAGTAAATAAAAATAAACCATTTTAAAGCTTTAGTATAAAAAAATTAAATGTTTCCAAAAGTGATTGGCATGTGGCGGCCATTTGTTTTGTTTTGACTAAACTTAAAAAAAAGTTTTTAAAAACGAGACTCTATGGTGAATAATTTGCCAAAGTTTAGTAAGAAGCACGGATAAACCCAAAGTTCTGAAAATTATGTGCACAAATCATCGAGACATCTGAGTGGGCGGAGCTTCAGACTTTGTATATTTAGGAAGATCTAAAAATTTTAAGAAAACATTCATAAAAAATTAATAAATAAATCTCAGCACGATTGACAGCTGGTGAAAAATGTGTCAAAATTTAAAATTTAAAAACACACTAGCAGTATTATTTAAAGTACACTAATACTAAAGCACACTTCTTTCACTTCTTTTACACATCTTTTTCAGGAAAAAAAGGGAATCTTTTTTTAAACAAAAAATTATTAAAAAAAAAAAAAAAAGATAGTTTTAAGCCAAATACAAAAAGTTAAATTAGCTAAATTTTATTTAATAAAGGAGTTTATAATAAACAGTTAATAACTACTCAATGTTTAACATCCTAAAAAGTTTTATACCGCAATATCAGTATTACATCACTGTATTGCTCCGCCCTAAACACGGATTATGTCATCAAAACTATTTTAAGAGTTTGTAAGGCTTTGTACTTCATTACGATGAAAAGTCGTAAATTCTTTAAAACTGCTTTAAAACATCAAAAAATAATAATGACTTTGCAATTATAGGCCACGCCCTCTACCAAAAAATTTAAAGGAAAAGCAAAAGAAAGTTGATTGAGAAGTGGGCGGAGCTTTATGCTTGGTCATTTCGATGACATCATCCTGGCTTTTACCGCTTATATCACCAGCTCCGAGGTCGAGTTTTATTCTTTTACTGCAGCCGAGCTTCCCTTTTTTTTTTCCTTCTCCTTCTTCTTTGTTTGTCTTTTTTTTAAACAAACAAACTTTGTGTCCGTCATAAATTTTTCACTTCCTCATGGATTTATTTCACACGAGAGAATTAAAAAAGAAAATTATAAATTAAAGCAGGAAAGTGCTGCACATGTGCTCGGATGAGTTAAAAATAGTGAAGCGAAGGTGTTGATTAATTTTCTCTAACAGCAGCGCTGACAGTAGCGCAGCTGCTACATAAATCACAGGGTTATATTAATGTGCCCGCTCTAACACGTTAGCGTTGCTATAGTAACGCCTGGTTCGCGGGGACGGCTGTGGCTACGGCGGACGCTCGGCTGGTAACGAGCGTCTTTTAAAAAGAAAATAATTGTTGCTTTAATTTTTTTTCCGATCCAATTTGTTTATATATTCTGGAAGGAGTCTCCAGTGTGAGACGCTTCGTAACGTATTCGGAAGAGATGAGCGGACGCTTCGAGACAGAAAAGCAGATGTTGGTGAGGAAGCAGATGTTTACAACTGCTGTAACGTAAGCGAGAAAATGTTTTTGATGTTAAAAATTTAACTATAAACATATAACAAAGTAACTGGGTGAGTTTGAGGAATACTCGCTATCAGCGCGTCTCACGGTTTGTTTTAGTGTGTAATGTATCACACAGAAGAGTTTCTTCATTGCGACACGCACACACACACACACACACACACACACACACACACACACAGAGAGAATATCCGACATCGCAGATGTTAGCAGGCAGAGAGCGCTTATGTAGGACAGAGCGACACACACACATTCACTCACACAAACACACACACACACACAGCTGATTACGCAGAACATTAAAAAAAAGGAGAAATGTCATTAAGAGAGAAACAATTGGAGTTAACTGTGCAGAACTAACACTGCCAAAGGCAAAGCGCAAGAACAACAGAGGACAGATCACACACACACACACTCGCACACACTCACACACACTCACACACACTCACAAAACACAAACAAGTAATTAGTGAAAGGTTGTGAATCTCTCAAGGTCAAACTTCAGCTCTGTTAAAAACAGCGTGTTTATTCTAAATGATCGTTAATCCTGACGTTCTGTGTGTGTTTGTGTGTGTGTGTGTGCGCGTGTGTGTGTGTGTGTGTGTGTGTAAGACAGGAGTTCTTTCTGTTTTTACTTCTGAGAGCTGAGTGACGTGTGACCCGAGAGGTGTAGAGTGACATCACAGGTTGCGCAGGGGTCAGACGGCGAGAGGAGCATCTGAGAGCGTCTGTGTTTCTCTCCCGGGTGAAGCGTAACGTCTGAGTGTGTGTCGGGGTCACGGCACGGGGTGAGACAGAGAGGAAGCAGAGACGCTCTCTTAGATCACACCTGACGCCAGCGCGCTCTCGCACACACACAGCAGACAAGTTAAAATTCAGACTGATCTCACAGTAGTGATTAACGCTCCGGATAAAACCTGCAGCGTTCTCTAGTTCTCTCAAAACGTGATAATTACAACACAAATGTAGAACTAAGAGAAGAATAAAAACGCCGCTTCGTCAGAGTTAGCTCAATTGGCATGTACATTCATTTCTTTTTTTTATTACTAGAACGCAACTTTGTTGCCTAGCAACAAGCCAGCTAAGTTTGTTTTTTACAGAGACGAAACTGAAGTTAAATCTGCTTAATATACAGTCAGTTAGCAAAAAGAAGTAAATTTTCATTACACTCTAATATGAAGGTATACTAAAAATAATAATAATAATAATAATAATAATAATAATAAAACACACATATATAGTAATTCAAACCTGCTTTTAATTGACAAAATTTCTCTTTTAATTGACATCTCAAATTAGTGAAACATGTGGTGAATTTGCAAAACTAGCAAATTAAAATGAGCTGAAATTACATTCAATTATCAAAGAGGTCATTAGTTTATATTAGCTAAATTAACATTCTATTTAGCTAAACATACACTTAATTAGCAAGCAATAATAATAAAATTAGCTAAATGTACTTTAAACTAGCAAAAAAAAATTTTTAACATTTAAATGAACTATATTGTCATTCAATTAAAATAAATGTATATTGAAGGTGTTTGTCACTTACAGTAGACTTTAACTCAAAGAACCACAACTAACATATAATGTATTATTTTAATACCTAAATATTTAAAATAAATGAGATCAGTTTGTATAACATGACAAATCACCTCAAAAAATAAATGCTAAATTAAAAGAAATTTATTCAAAAAAAAATTTTTTTAATTTCCTGAATGTTTTTGAAAAGCGTATTTGGTCATGTGACTCAGGCTCATTATAATACTTGTGTTAGAAACACCACATAAATTCGTGTAAATGAATCTGTGCCATGCGGTGTCACGAGTCACGACCGTTTCCAAACAAGCACGTAACTTTTACGTCTCTTAAAGCGTCAGACGAACTGTTAACGAAACCGACAGAAAGAAATAACAAAACTTAACAAAATCAAAATTCTTAACATTTACCGAGTGTAAACGTGTTTTTCCTTTCACACACAAGAAGCAACAGCCGCTTGGAAACAAAACAAGCAAGAAACTTTCACGAAGAACGGAAAAACAATTAAGAAGCGAAACCGGATCGACTCAAACGATACGAAAGAAACCGAACGAAAGAGACACAGTCTGTTTAGCTCAAATAAAACGAGCAGAATCTCTCTTATACAGCCTTAATGTGTGAGGCTGTGGAATTCCATGAAAGTGTGTGTGCGTGTGTGTGTGCGTGTGTCTGTGTGTGTGCGTGTACGGTGTAGGACTGACAGTCCTCCTAAGCCGCTGCGATAGGTGGTCATTAATCTCGGTCCAGTTTAAACGGCGTATATTAATTTGTGTCATTTTTTACCACATTGAAGCGTGTACGTACGTGTGTGTGTGTGTGTGTGTGTGTGTGTGTGTGTGTGAGAGAGAGAAAGAGAGAGAGAGAGAGAGAGAGTGAGTGACAGTTTCTTTTTTTCCCATGCTGCTGTGGTCAGAATCAAACAGTAGAACGAACACACACACACACACACACACACACACACACACACACACACACACTCTGCA
>JAQMYG010000018.1:21905122-21920707 GCA_030014215.1 Clariallabes teugelsi
TGATTTTTAGCTTGTGTGTGTGTGTGTGTGTGTGTGTGTGTGTGTGTGTGTGTGTGTGTGTGTGTGTCTGTGTGTGTGTGTGGACATTAGGTACAGTAACATGATACACTGGAGTTTTATGGATCCACTGATTATTATTATTCTCCATTAATAAGGTTCCTGGCGTCACACATCAAATGTTGAGGGAAATGACAATTTAAAAAATATAGCAGGGGGCGGAGCCATATGACATCACCACACATTGTTCTCAGATAGCATGCTATTTTATAATTTTTTTATAATCACAAACTGGATGAAAAAAATGCTACTGGCACATTAAAAGGTTTTTTATTTCTCATCATTTTTATTTGTACTGTTATATATCTGACTAAATGTAGCTGATTGGAGTTTTTTATAAAACGTTTCCTATATGAAAAAATATATTTAAAAATTAATTTATTTATACATTATAACTATATGGATATAAAAAAAAATTAAATTACCACATTTCTTAGACATTAAATAAATGATTTAAAAGTTTTATGTTTTTAAATGCTAAAATATTTTGATATTACATATATTTATAATTTATATTTTAGGATTTTTTGAAAAACATTTTCCATATTAAATATGTATACTTCATTTCCTAGACATTAAATAAATTATAAAATTTTGCTTTTAAATTATAAAATCTTTTCATATTTAATATTAATTGCAACGAACATTAAAAAATATGAATAATTTCAAAGTTAAACCGTCACAAAATCGTCACACAGTAAGAGTGAGATTGTAAGAAGAACAGACAAACAAAAAGAAGTAAATATGTGAGAGAGAGAGAGAGATTGTGAAAGACAGAAAAAGAAAGATTAAGAATGAAAAAGAATGAGATTGTGTGTGATAGAGACAGAGAAAAATATTTTAAGAGAGAGGGAATGAGGAAGAAATAGAGAGAGAGAGAGAGAGAGAGAATATGTTTTTCTAATTCCTCAGAAAAAGCGAACGCTTTAAATTCATGCGCTGTCTGATTTCTGTCTGATGTGGTAATATCATTTTCAGGGCCATTACGGTAAAACAATATCTGCTCCCTTATCGGAGTAAAAATCGCTTTTCGTCTGGCGGAGATGAGCGAGTGGGCCGCGGCGGAGAGAGAGAGAGAGAGAGAGAGAGCGAGGGAGAGAGAGAAGGAAAAAAACTAGATTACAGTAAAAGGCTTTGCAGATAATTTTGTTTTCTCTGTGGAGTCTCAGCTTAACCAGAAAAGTCAATCGCACACTCACTCATACACACACACACACACACACACACACACACACACACACAAGGTGTGTGTGTGTTCTAATAATAAACCTACTCATCACAATATTTCCCTAATCTTCTCTCACAGTTTTGCGTTATCATCACTACAGTGTGTTTCCCTTCCACCTGAGTTAGACAGATTAAAGCGGCGATATGTAACTTTTTTTATAGGAAAAAAAAAGCTCAAGCGTGCTGGTCCCGGAAGTTGCACCCTATTCTCTGGTTTAGTGCAAATTATAAAATAAATAAACCAAAAGTTGTACTAAACATCACAGAGCCGCTGGTTATGAAAACGTCTACCAGAGATGGCTCCAAAGTCCTGAAGCTTACAAACCGCTGCTTTAAAGAGCAAAAACACATTGCACCACCGTTACAGCCGGAGGCCCTGAACAGACACAGGAGCATGACAGAGCTGCTCGCATTAACATCTCTACCAGAGAGGGGGCGCCAAATCCCAGAATGTCCACAACTTACAACATACTGCTGCTGTAAAGAGGAAGAGTAGTAAAGAAACACAACAGTTATACATACGCGCACATATAGCACATGCTATATGTCTCATGTTACAGTAGTAATATGTGAAGTTCACGTACAAGCTCATGTTACATTGCTGTGCTAAAATCATTAACGTCATGTGATGAAGTTCCACATTAGTTTTTTTTCCATCATTTTTCCGTTACAATAAAACATCTGCAGATGACATCATCAGAAAGTGAGAGAGAGGAACAGCGATGAGCGATATGACGATATACAGGTAGTCACCGACTTACAAACGACTTCCGTTCCAGGAACACGTTCGTAAGTCGGATTTGTTCTTAAGTCAAACAAAGTCAGACAGAGTCGTATACACCTTTAACACAAATATACAATGTAAAACATAACAATCCACTTGACTAAATCTCTGTCCCCTTTCCCCACACTGCCATCATGTGGCCAAAAACGATAACCACGCCTAAGGAAATTAATTTCACAGTGAAACATGAGATGTAATAGTGTTGTCTCTGCGCCTTTAAATCGCGAGGGGAATCCCGGACATCTTTTTTGTCTCAGAGCTGTTTTCCACTGTATTGGACTGTGAACTCTGTTTTGTTGAGGATTTTCTGAAATTAGGATTATTCACCATCAGGACAGCTTTACAGGACAGTAATTTTCTATCATTTCTATCCCGGACTGATCCATTGAAACCGGTGAGGCCAACTAATTTCTCCCACACACACACACATGCACACACACACACACACACACACACACACACACATACAATATACCGAACTTTAGACAATTGATACATTCACTTACACACTGAAAATATTTTATATAATTATAGATATTGGTATCTGGTGCACTGCAGTGTCTATTTTTTACAATTCACATGAGCTACTTCCGTGATTTGTTCCTGTGGTCTGTTCGTATCTGTGAAAATTCGTAACTCAAATGTTCGTAAGTCGGGGACGACCTGTATTGTCCACGCTGCGATAGAATTTTTAATATTTAGAAATGATACACTTATTGAAAAATTTTTTAACATTTACAAAATCAATAATAAAACCTTTTTTTTCTTTCATTTATTTAATTCTTCTTGATGCTAACAAACAGTATCATTTTTATTAATAAAATTTTTCCCTCTTTTTTATTTTAAAATAGAAACGCTACTATTTTGTCTCGCAGCCTTAAACATCATGACGCAAATATCACGTATCAAACAAACGTCTTTAAATACAGTGATACGACGTGTACTCATATATCGCCCAACTTTTATTACGAATAATCTTCCTCTCTCGTTTCTTTTTCTCTCACAAATCAGATCCGTTCATTTAAACCTAGATTTATTTATTTCTTTCTGTTCCTTCCTGTTTCCTCTTCGCTCGTCTCTCCGCCTGACCGTTTGTTACTGACCGGCGATTTCAGCCTGTCTGTGTATGTGTGTGTGTCGTCCCGATCCGGCTCTCGGCGCTAATTACAGCCTCCCACCTCCGTTATACACTTCTGTAATTAGGCTCTTAAAACATGATTAACACGTCTCAATTACGCCAGTCATCATTTGCATAATTTATGAGGCGTTCTAATTGCGAGCGGGTTTTTTGGACTCGAAGGCTGAGCGCTCGCGGAAAAAGCGAAAAAAATAAAATAAAATAAGCGCAGAGGGAATCATTACGCCGCCGCCGAGGCGAGTCCGAGTCACGCGCCGTTAGAGGCGGCGGGCTGAGCGATGTCATCGAACGCCGGCGTAAAAATAAAAACTAGAAGAGACGTCGATATGCCATGGGAGATTACGATATACATACACGACATAGTACATGTATCTACATAGGGTTTATATACTTGAAGGTATAGAAAGCGTATACAGGTTGTTGTGTAGCATAATGCGCGTGTACCACGTCATGTAAAAAAAAAAAAAAAAAGAGCGAAAGAAATAAAAAACGACAAGACAGAGATGTGCGTGCTCATTTGCAGTAAATGTCATAGCAGTAGTACGAGCCATTTTCAGTGTGTGTGTGTGTGTGTGTGTGTGTGTAGTGTGAAATTACACCCCTGCATTAAACAGAAAGGGAAAGAAGCGAGAGCTCATTCCGACGCTCCTGCTGACTGTGCTGAGCACGTTTCACATTAACATTCCACACACACACACACACAAACGCTTTTTTCAAAAGAACTACAAGCTTTTTTTTCCCAACCACTTTTACTTTGCACTCGACACACACACACACACACATGTATTATAACATTGTTATTAACACCTGTATATATCGTGTTATAACACAAGTGAATAAAGCACGCTCGATTCTGATTGGCTGAGAGGTTTTACGTAAAACTCGTTCAGATGTACCGTTATGGTTGCGATGTTACAGGTTAGAACGTGACCATGGCAACAAGTTCTGCAGTAAAATTTACTTACAGTTCAGTTTTTGCTTAAATACGTCACAGGTTACTCAAAAGCGGGTAATTCAGGTGGTTTGTGCTTGATTTTGTTTTTAAATTGAAAACTCAATATAAATAGTTACATGTTACACAAACAAAACTTAAACTGTGCTAAATGTCTTTCACGTCAAGTTCACTTGTAACGTTTAACAGAGTTTAAATAAACAACGTAAAACCAAAACACTTTAAACAGGACACGTTATCCAAATTCGACTGCATAAGCCACACCCCCCAAGACGGGAACAAGGTGCTGAGGTGGAGAAAATGTCCATTGCCATGGAAACAACATCTGAATCTCCAGCAGCGCAGACGTCATTAATGCCTCGAAGGAATTACTTGAAACACGCTTTTAATATTTTACATTTAAAAAATTCTATTTTTTTAATAGTTTATTATCATTAAGTCATTCTAGTCATTGACTCCGCCTCTGTTCCTACACAAAAGACCCCGCCTCCTGAGCGTAATATTTCAACTAGAGGTAGCATTAGCAAGGATATGAAATCTTCAAAGCCGAGTTCTACAAACACACGAGGATTAACGAGGATGTGAAGCGGCATTGGGGGCGTGGCTACAAAATGACAGACAAGAGGCCAATCCAAATACACACACACACACACACACACAGACACACACACTCCAGGCTGGATGCCAGGTTTCCAGACTGGGGTTTGTTATGTTTCTAGCTCTGTAACACACTTGTTCTGAGACACGAGCTAAAACCATTAGGGTTTATAATTTCTACGTCGTGTTTTACGCTCACGTGAGAAATGAGCGATATTGACTACTACACGTTTAAACTGTTTAAAGTGTTTGCTTTTAGCAGAAGTCCTCTGGAAAACAGCTCTGGTTGTTGGGGGTCAGAGCGCCACCCGGAGCTTTTAGTCAAAACCTGTCGCTTCATTTTATAGACCTTACTTAAAGAATATTAACACAAAAAAAGTGAATCAAGACACGCCCCTAAAATTCCTCGCCGTACATAATATACGTACGCTGTAACGTTTCAGGCCTCAGTCAGATCTCCAAGAGCTACTTTAAGAAAAAAAAAAAAAGCGAGACGACATCCGTGTTACTTGTTATTCCCTGGAGGAGACGGAGAAGCCGGGCCAGACACCGAGCGCATGATTATTAATTTATTACTCTCTTATAAACAGCTCTGATGTGAAATATTCGCGTCTAGTCAGATCGCTTAAATATTTTGGCGAGTGTGATCTGGAACACGTCGAGCTTTTTGTACGATCGCACTCTCCGCTCCAAAAGCAGCCGTGAATTATGGGAAGGAAAAAGGAGTCAGGACGAGGACGAGGTCCAAGTCACTTTGTTGTTGGTGTTGGAGACGAACTCTGAGTGAACTCGGCTCAAAGAAAACAGCGGCGTGCTTGCACCTCTCCGAGCAACCAGGAAGGGGAGAGAACACACATACACACACACACACTGCACACAGGTCAGAAAGAAATTTATAAGGAAAAAAATGTAAGAAAAGTTTGACTGTATCAACTCTCAACAAGTCTCTGTTTTAAAATAACAAGTGGATAAAAGTTAGAATTATTATTAAATCTTAAACTATAACTAAAACTTCATTTTTAGTTATTGTTATTCATTTATAAATAATTAAAGGTTAAAATATTTAAATTATTATATTTACTTTATCACAAAATAAAATCTAAGAAAAAATATGAATGAATGTAGAATTACAGATAAAATTAGACTTAAAATCATCACAATTATTCTTAAATTACAATACAATCCTTATTATTAAATTAAAATTTAACTTATTAAAATGTCCTATCAACTGTTACAAACTTTTTAATTAATAATTTATTATGAAGTCATAATAAAAGTTAGAATTATTTAATGCTACAAATATCATTTAAATTAAAGTTCCCAATTATTACAATATATTTACATAAAAATACTTATTATTGGAGCGTTAAAAACTAAATTAAATTAATTGATTAATTGATAAAATTTTTATATTTCAATAACAAAAATCACAATATCTATGAAACACAATGTAACAGAAAACCTGTAGAGTTGTGGTAAAACAAATTATTATTCTACATATACAAAAATAAAATTATCTAACACATAAAAGCGTGAGCAGTAAGAAAAAATATTTCTTTTAAAACTAATTAAAATGATTAAAGTAAAAAAGTTTCAGTTTAATTTTTGAATGTAATGGCTAATTAATATTTGTGACAAATTAGTTTAAAGACACAGCAGTGATGTCTTCCCTTCTGTTATTACAATAAAAAAAATTAATAAAACATTCTATTTTTTTTGTCAGAATTTTATTTGCTATTTTTAAATCAACAGTTTATAGACAAACGTATTTTTTACCATACCATTTACCATATACAGTAAAAAAAAAAAAAAAAAAAAGCTTTTATACTAACAGTTTAGGGAGCATCAATGTCTGATGTTTCTAAATAGTTTTTTATATAATTTGACTCGAGCTCACTGTGACTTGAGACACCGGTGAATGTTACAGGCTCCAGTATCTGACAGATTTACTCTCATATCTCATCCACCACTGGTCTGCTGGTACATTTATACTGAGTATACTGGACATTTGCGTATGGTGTATAGTCAGTGTTTTGTATCGTGTGTATACTAAGTATACTGGGTATAAAAGGCAAACTAGGTATACTGGCAATATCAGGTATACTAGGCACAGTGGTCATAGTGGGTATACCAGCTATACTGGGTACCCAAGTAAGTACCCAATATATCCACTAGGGTATAGTGGGTATACTAAGTATAGTGGGTATACTGGGCATAGTGGGTATAATGTCTGTATGTGCCCATATACTCTATAGTATAATGTGTATAGTGGATGTAGTGAGTATAATAGGTATAGCAGGTATACAGTGTATAGTGAGTAATTGGGCAGACAGCAGACAGACGGACAGACAGATGGACAGTTAGATTAATAGATCGACTGTGTAAGCACCCCATAAATTCTGCCCTCCTGAGTGTGTACATTCCCGTTACCCCGTGAGTCCTCGGCTTGTACCCGGAGGAGACAGCACTCACCTGTTTTCTCTTTAATTTCACACAGCACGTTGAAGAGCGCGGGCTTCATGCGGTGACAGTTCAGAGCGTGTTTCCTGCAGAGACAAAATAAATAAACAGCAAAACTTCAGTAAAAAAAAACCTGAACATCTGAGCATGTCTCTGTCACCTTTACTTCTGGTTATTACATCACACTCCTCTCTCACACACACACACACACACACACACACACCAGCTCTCTGCTTCAAAACACCTGTCAGTCACAGGAAAGGAGGCTTGGCCCCTGTGTGTGTGTCAGTCAGTCAGTAAGTCAGTCAGTCAGAGAAAAGGGGGCGTGGCATCTGTGTGTCAGTCCCAGTAAAGGAGGTGTCGTCGATGTACGTCAGTCACAGTAAAGGAGTTGTGGCCCCCATGTGACAGTTCTATGCCTCAGTCTCACTGAAAGGGGTGTGGCCTCCGACCGTCAAGGGGGCGTGTCCTAGGAGTCATCAAAGCTACGCAAGGTGTGCAGCAGGTTAGCGTGTAGGTGAACTTTACACTTCAGGATTAACACCTCACACAGCGTGAAATTAACACCTTTCATTTTTATATAAAATATACGCAAATAAGATCACAAATTATTAATGAATTGTATAACTGTTTATGTATGTGTGTATTACACTCATCTCATTCACTGATCATTTTTACATTATAAGTGAAACATTTGTTGAAGTTCATGATACGATATTCCTTTAATTTTGTCAGAAACTTGGTACTTAATTAACGTGGATGGATGTTATCTAGACCAGAGCTCCGTACACAGACGGCCTTCTGCTCCGACCACTATACTGTACTGGAGGAGGAGGAGGAGGAGGAGGAGGAGGAGAAGTACAAGGTATTGTGTAAATATACAAATAAAAATAGTCACATGTTCATGTAAAGAGGAGCATTTCCCATGTGTTAACAAAACAATAACTTCAGGGAGATTACTGAGTGAAATGTGACAATCTGACATCTCGCAACTCTGACTGTTCATTACTTGAAAGTGTTGATGTTATTTTTCTTGCTAAAAATGTATTTATTCTACATATAATGTCTTCATAAAAATAAAGACATTCTAAACAGCACCATTTAAAAATGTAACAAATTTTAAATTAAGCCTCTAAAGTTCTTGTAGTAATAATACATAATGTAAACATAAGAATATAATAAATCAAAATTTAAATCGCAAGTATTGCTTAATTTATAAATACTTTATCGATGTATTATCGATTACAATTGGGTTTTTTTTATTTTTTATTTTTTTTTATTAAATTATATTTATAGGTTTTTAAAAGCAAGAAAAAGAAAACATTTATAAACTTTAATCCAGTACATTTTACGTATTTAAATGTAAATAATGTATATACTAGATAAATGTTCATTAGTAATTATTTATCTTTAGAATTATATATTTTTTTTGTCATGACTATAATATCAGTTAAACTGTACGTAGTAAATTTACACTTTTTAAATGATCAAAATATAGATTTATTTCAATTTATTTATAGATAAATAGAGGCAAGCAAGTGATGTTTATTAACTAAAATATATGAATACGATTTTTGAACATTTAAAAATATATATGAGGTTATACTTTTATTGTAATATTTACAGAGGTGAACTTGGCTGTCAGTAAAATAAACTGAATGACTTTAGGAACTAAGTGTGTGTGTGTGTGTGTGTGAGGTGTTTGGAGTAGTTTCTCTGCTCCTGAATAAAACACTGATTTGTGTACATTGAGGCTGTGTCTCAAACGCAGTGATGCTGCATGTGAAGTGCACTATACAGTGTGACAGAAAGACGGAGGCTGAGTTGGTTTTTGAGGGAGAACAGCTCGGATTGGGAAGCGACCCGAGTGAAGTTTTTCACTGCCTACAGAAACAGTTGATGGTTTCATATTTTAATGAAGAAATAAATAATGTGTTTATGACAGCACCAGTGAGTAAGATACAGAGTTGCTGTTGTCACCTGGCCTGCGCTTCGTCCAGACTCTGGTCCGTTATGGTCATGATCTGCTGGAGGATGTCCCCGATGTCCTGCTTCCTGGAGTCGCCGTCGCTCCCCGCGGTGATGTCCGGGGCTCGGTGCGTCAGGCCCGGGTGAGCGGCCAAACCCACCCCGGTGTGGGGGTGCATCAAGCGCGCCTGCTCCTCCATCCTCTCTCTCCCCCGTGTGTGTGTGTGTGTGTGTGAGTGTCTGTCTCCTCTCTCACACACACTTTTATTTTATTTCTTCCTCACCTCAGAAATCCCTCTGTCTCTCTTCCTCTCACAGAAGAAATAGAAAATACCAGAAACAGTGGAAGAGGCGGGAAAAGCGGTGCGCGCGCGGACAGTTCGGTTCGGGTTTTTCTCCTCAGAGGGAAATGAAACGAGATCCGCTCGGTGTGTGAGTGTAAGAGTGTGTGTGTGTGTGTGTGAGAGAGTCGCGGGCCACTCCTGCTCCAAACCCGGAGAGAAACAAGAAACAAGTTTAAAAGCCAGGCGGAGGAGGAGGAGATGTAGGAGTGTATAATCCGGCGGTATCGGTGTGTCCGCGGTAAAGTCTCTCAGCTGAAGCGCCGCTCGCGCGCTCTCTCTCTCTCTCTCTCTCTCACTCACGCTCCCGCTCTGTCCTGCTCCTGCGCGCGAGCCCTGCTCACGGGGACAGAAAAAAAATAATAAAGTGCCGCGCGCACTGCTTTTGTTTCACAAGTGACACATGAACAGGAGCTCGCGAGCAGTAACAGCCCCGCCCACTGCACGGGATTGGCCGATAGAAGAGCACCGGCCACGCCCGCACGTGCATGTCACGTTCAGGGGTGGGCGGGGCCGAGTGGGCGTGGACAAGACGCGAATAACCCTGGAGTCACTCTGATACATTTACATTTCTGCCTTTATGTCAATAACTGTCAATCAACTTATTGCTGATTATTAATTAATTAATTTGTTTGTTTGTTTTCATGTGTTCTTTCTTTCTTTCTTTCTTTCAGTTGCTCTGTTACTTTGTATTCTTTGTTTTTCTTAAGTGGACTTTCTATTTTTTTTGTTCTTTCGTTCTTTTTGTATTTATCTCTTTCTTTCTTTTTTCTTTCTTTCTGCATTCATCTGTTCATTTCTATCTTCCTCTCTTTCTTTCTATTCTTCTTTAGTTCCTTCTTTCTTTGTATTTATTTGTTCGTTTCGTTTTATCTATCTTTCTATCTTCCTCTCTTTCTTTCTCTTCTCTTTTTTTCTTTCTTCTTCCTTCCTTTCTTCCTTCAATTCTTTCTTTCTTGATGTGGTTTAGATGTTTGTTTGCTGAACATTCTCGTCATGATATTTAGATATTTCTCAGTCTTTCTCTAACCGTTTGTTCATTTGTCAAACATCAACACGTCCAACATTTCAACTCTTGACAGTTTTGTTTACTAAACAAGTTGTAACACGTTATAGCACGGTTAAGTCCTGTGCTCTGATTGGTCAAAAGGTGTTGATTAGTTCTCTCTAACTGCCGCTCTGACTGTAGCGCAGGTTTGCTGGCTCTGATATGGTATTGTTTCCATAGTAACAGCTTATTCACAGGTATAGTACGTGGACAGCGAACACTCAAGGATTAATAAACAGATAAAGCCGCCTGATGTAATAAAGTTTTCTTTAAGTAAGCAGATTGAAGTGTTATTGAAGTGAACCACAGAGTAAGGAGTCGCCAGTGTCAGCGCTCTGTAACAGTCAGAGGTAGAACTGGAACTGTGAGTGTGGTAACGTCTTCAGGACAAAAGATTTTTTGTGGTTCCTAATTCCTGCACATTCAGCGAGAGAATAAAGAGAGGAAGGTGAAGGTGTGTTTATAGCTGCTATAACGTGAGCAGGAAGTGACGTGTTTATTCAAGTATTAACTTAAAGAAATGATTCAGAGTACAGATAGTCCTCAACTTACAAACATTCGAGTTACGAATTTCCGCAGATATGAACGGACTGTGGTTCTATAAACATTTGTAGATGCGAACAAATCGACGAAGTAGCTCACGTATATTGTACCAAAAATAGACACTGCAGTGCACCAGATACCAATATTTACAATTATATACAATATTTTCAATGTGTAAGTGAATGTATAAAAAGTCCAGTATATTGTATTTTTGCGTGTGTGTGTGTGTGTGTGTAGTGTGAAAGTCATCCTACACAATAAATCCCCCTCCTCCTCTCCTGTCTGGAGGGAGGGGGGTGGTTCTTTTTAAAGTTAAAGTGCAGGTTTATTATTTTTATTTTTATTTTATGTTTTCTATTAATAATTTATATTAATATTTTTGGGTTGTGTACAAATCATTGGAGTTTCCATTATTTCTTATGGGGAAATTCGCTCTAAAACAAAATGGCATTTGAACATTTAAAGGCGCAGAGACATCATTTGACTGTGAGATTCATTTCCCTAGGCGCGGTTATGGGTTTTGGAAGAGGGGACAGTTTTAGTTGAGTGAATTGGTATGTTTTACATTGTATATTTGTGTCCAAGGTGTATAAGACTCACTTTGTCCCCGACTTACGAACAAGTCCGACTTATAAACGTGCTCCCTCAACAGAACTCATTCCTAAGTCGGGGACTACTTGTAATGTGCTGTGGAAAGATCCAGATGGATCAAAGCTGCTTCCTTTCCTTGTGACATAGATTCATTTACTGTACTTAGTTAGTTGCTAGTTAGTGATTAAATGAATATATAATTTATTAATTATTTTACTATTTTTCTTATTCATTGTTTCTTTATTTATGTCTTTATTTATTTATTTATTTATTTATTTATTTCCCTCTGTCTCTCACTTGTCTATTTTTCCTCTGTGTATTTCATCTTCCATGTTTTCCTTTCTTTACTAATTCTTCTTTCTTTTCCTTCCTATTTTCATTTTCTTCTAATGTTTAATTTTTTTCTGTCCGTGCCTTCTTTGTGTTCTCAGCTTTCTTTCTTTCTTTCTTCTTTCTTTCTTTCTTTCTTTCTTTCTGTTTACTTTAGTTTTTCTCTTAATTAGATTTTCTTTCTTTTTTATCCTTGTTTTGCCAGTCTTCTGCTCTTTCTTTATTTGTTTCCACTATTTATACTTCCCATGCATCTGACAGATATTCTTTCTTCGTTCATTCCTTTCCTCCTTCCTTTCTTTTGCGTGTATTTTCTTCATTCTTTCATTTTTTTCCTCATCCTTCTCTCTCCTTGCTGCAGTATAAGAGGAATAAAACACTCTGAGCTCCCCATCATCCCTCCAGCCTCTGCATGATTAATTTCCAAAACATACACGCACTTTTTTAAATGTGCACCAGTTAGAGTGTGTGTTGATACACACCTCATGCCTTGGTGTTCGTTATCACTCTGTGTATGTGTGTTTGTGTGTGTGTGTCATAATGTTGATGTATTTCCATACCCTGACTTGCCCATGCTGTGTGTGTATTTGTGTGTGTGTGTGTGTAGGAGTGTGTGGTAACGAGTCCCATGTGAAGGTTGTAAAGCGCAGTCTGAGTAAACACTCTCGCGGATTAAACGTGAGCACGAGAGCCGCTCTAATTCATCTTGATATTTCCAAATTGACTTTTTCGAAGCGCAGGCAGATCCGGCGCGTCCGCATGTAGCCGCTCCGGTCATGTTTATTGAAATATAAATGTCACGAGCGCAGGTTTGAGACGGCACGTCCGGGTCACGCGGCCTCGCCGAGGATTAGATCGAATTCGGAGTCACGTGCCGCAGGTCGAACGTTTCATTTAACCGCAGGTCAGAATGTCATTATGGAGAGAAAAAAAACAAAAACAAATAATAAATAGGAGGATGTTCCGCTGTAGAGATCGGCGAGGCTGACGGATGGAGCGGCATCGACGTCCCGGCCGCGCCACGCCTTCATTAGCCGCTCTCCATCTTAACTGTAGCATTAAGGTCACGTCTCATTAGAGGAACACGATCCATGCAGTCCAGGAAGAAGTGGCCTTCTCTGTGTCACAGCGAGGGTTAAATCAATCTATCGGCTTTCTCATTAGGGTTAATCACAGGCCGAGCCGCCGAGTGTCACTGAGACACGACCTCGCTCCTGAGCCCGGGAGTGTGAGTCTGGAACACACACATACACACACACACACACATACACATTAAAAATATTTTACACTCAACACTCAACAGTGTTTAATTACAAATACATTCATTATTATTATTATTATTATTATTATTTATTAATATATCTTTATCATGGTTGTTGTTTACACAGAAACACGGCAAAGTTTTAGAGAACGTCTCACAGCGACTCTGTACATTTTACTCTCAATTCTTACATTTTTACATTTTATATTTGCTTTCTTCACCTTCCTCTCTTTGCATTCTGTAATTCCTTCTTTCTTCCGCATCAGTGCATTCCCGGACATTTCCCCTTTCTGTCTTCCTTCCTTTCTTACTTTCTTTAAATTTTTGAGTTCTTTCTTTCCTCCTTTCTTTCTGTCTTTCTTTGTTTCTTTCCTAGACTTTTGTTTCTTTTTTCTTTCCTTTTTAGCTTCTCGTCCTTTTGTCCAATAATCTTTCTTTCTTCTATGCCTTTTACTCTAACAATTCATTTCATTTTCTCAGTCCTTTAGCTAATTGTGTTGTCTTTATTTCTAAATGTGTGTACCACTGTCTCTCCACTGTCTCTCTGTCTTTCTGTCTTTCTTTCTTTCTTTTTTCTTTCTTCCTGGCTTGCTTTCTTTCTCTTTCCACCACCTCATTTTACCCTTCATTTTTCTTTTTCCTTTTTTTCTCTCCATCATTCTTCATTCTTTTTCCTGTCCACACCTTCTTCACCTTCTCCTTTTCTTCATTTATTGTTTTGTTTCTTCTTTTTCTGTTGCAATTGTCCCAATTTAACATACAGTATTCGAAATCATATAATATTTACTCTTTCTCTCCCTCATCACTCCATCTTCCACCTTGTCTTTTCTCTGTCACTCCTCCTCTTTCACGTTTATTCTGTTCTTCTGTAGAAGGTGTGCAGGTGTGAGATGAGAGCAGGCCGTGAGTGAGGAGCGAGAGAGCGACGACATTCCTGCGACTCTTTAATGGAGAAGCGCTACATCAGCTAATCCAATTAGCCTCGTTTGGAAAATTAGCCATCAGAAACGCTGCTGTGTGTGACGCGAGAGTGAGCCGACGGCCAATCAGGATCCCCGCTGAGTGTGTGTGAGAGTAAACACACGGGAGAGAGAGAGAGAGTACAGGGCTGTTCCTCTCTCAGCACTTCTACTCTCCCAACAGATGTGCAGGAGGAACGCTAACATGCTAACTCAGGGTTCTGCTAACACATCTAATAAACACACACACACACACACACACTTCAGGAGTGTAATCCTGATGAGGATCCGAAGTTTATAAAACAGTTAGAGTTTATTGATGTAATAGGTACAGGGCCATGTGTGTGTGTGTGTGTGTGTGTGTGTGTGTGAGGATTCAGTGATTTTTCCTTTGAAACGGAGGCTGAGGTATTGATCAGGGTCGAGCTTTCACTGCAGAACTCAACCCTCTCTCTCTCTCTCACACACACACACACACACACACACACACACTCTCGCTCTGAGGTTGTGATGAAATATTCAGCTGGTTGCGACTCTGCTTCTCTCACACATGAATAAAGAGCAGGTCCTGAAAGAGAAGCTGCAGCTCCAGAATTAAACTTTAATCTGAGTTCCCGAGCGCTGCAGCGCTGCATTAACACACCGCCGTGTGCCAGAGCTGTACTGGAGTTTTTGTTACTGTGATGGTTACTGCGATGTCTCTGAAACAGGGCCTGAGGCGGTACTGACCCGAACCCAACCCTGTCTGCTCCACAGACTGATTATAACAAAAATCACACACCTGTACCTTTCAACAATAACACAATCGAAAGTGAGACTTTAATGTCATTACATCATCATTACATCATCATTACCTCATTTATAGACCTCTTCGAGTGACAGGAGACAATCTTTGACACTGTTAAAACGAGAGCCAGTGCCAGTACTTATGTCTCTGTAGGTCTGCTGAACTAGCGGTGTGATCTGGTTTGCTAACTGTAAGTACGTTTGCTTAACCTCGATGCGATCTGAACGTTAGGCAACTGCTTATGTTTTACATTAAACTTTTAATTTGTCAACAGTGAAATTTAACATTTAAATGATGTAGAGTCAAATCATAAGTGTTTATTATGAATCTCAAGACAGCTGTATTTTAGATGATATATGTACTGTAGCATTATACACCAATTGTTTTGTGGACAAGAGACGTGTGAGAGATACACGTGTTATGTTTCTGGACGCCATTACAACCCTATACCCTAGTACACTTTTTTGGATTTTTCCCCGATTTTCTCCCAGAATTTAGTCGTATCCAATTCCTCCCCGTCACTAGGGGGCTCCCACATCAAG
>JAQMYG010000018.1:21928490-21938490 GCA_030014215.1 Clariallabes teugelsi
AAATTGTGGCTAGTAAAAAGGCTGAATGGCGAGTGACTCCGGAAATCCACTAGCCACATTGGCCAGTCAGCAAAAAACGTTAATGTCATGCCCTGTTCAGTAGTTACCAACAGAGCCGAATCCCGGTTCAGGTCTGTGCAGAATAACGTCTGTTTGTGCCTCAACCGAGCGCATGTGTGTGTGTTTGTGGTTCCATGAGGTTGGAGGAAAGTTCAGAAACTCCTCCTGGAGAACGGCTCTCTGCGTCTCTCGAGTGGTGACGTGTTACTTTATCTCTTTGTTTAATTTTCCCTCATAAATATTGGCATGAAGTCCGTCATGACTCCCAAATGCAGCAAAACCAGCACGAGTGAGAGTTTATATCTTCCAAAAGAATATATGAGCAGTTTGACAGTAAAGTGCGATTAACGGCATTCACAGCCTTTTATACATTTTGTCACATTGTTATTCTCTGACACACAAAGTTGTCAATAACAAAGAATTTTATTTGAAAACTACTTCACCACATTTTGAGCAAAGCACAACGCGTAGCTGCCTGACATTCAGAGTGATGTGACGAGCCAACTGCATCGATTCTTTCTCACGAGGATACTTCTTTAAATGTGGTGGTTTAAATGTGTTTAAATGATTTTTGGAGAATTTTAAAGCCAAGGAAAGGATGTGTACAGTCTGTTACTGCTACTGCCGCCACTCCAGCAAGAATGAATGACACAGATGTGTCGCTTAACGTCCATGATACATTCTATTATAATGAACAATATGCGATTTGAAAGTTGTCTGGAGGTCATGTAGTTATAAAAACTACGTGGGATGATGTCGTGTAAACAGAAGCAGAAAAGTAATGTTACAACATTTAAAATATGCAATTTGAGATGTGATTTGTGCACAAAAGACATGAGATGCAGCACAAGGGACATACGATGCAGTGTGTGTGTGTGTGTGTGTGTTTGTGTGTGTGTGTGTGTGTGTGTGTGTGTGTAAAACTTTTGTGTTTGCTTTGTCTGGTTCTTTGTCTGGTCCTATTACAGTAATGTTCTAAACCACAGGGGACGAGTGATGGACATGTGTTGGTCTGTTGATGCATGAATGCGTGATTGTTATACGGTGCACGTGTTCTATGATAAGGTGCCGTCTATAAGTAGAGGACGAGGCTGACGATGCTGTAGACTGAAGGTTTTATAAAGTTTCTCCTGATCTTCAACAATCTCTCTCATTAAAAAGTTTTCTGCAATATAACTCCACATTTTTTTCCTTGATATAATTTGCTGCCGTTTGACTCGCTACAGAATCACAAAGCATGAGTTTGCGATATTGTTTATTAAAACTCAAGCAACAAATTATTGAAATTATAAATTTCATACGTAAATAAACACATGTTTTTGAAAAAAAGAAAAAAGATACAAAATTCACACTGATATAACTCGAACAATTTTTATAAAATATTTTGCCATTTCTGCTTTTTAACACCTTCTGACATGAAATAAATCATGCATTAAATATTTTATATTGATTTGCAATATTTCTTAGAAAAATATACATTTTTCTCAAAACTACAAAATGGAGTAATCTCATTTTGCTATAATATAGTAATATGAACAGTTTTAAAGCAAAATGAGATAAATCATAAAACTGCTCAGATTACTATACGAAGTCTAAAAATTGGTGTTTATCTCATTTACTGTAGCAGTAAGATCGTAACTAAACGTGTTTTTAGACTAATATCTAAATACCAAATAATCCCAAAATTACAAAAGTCAATAAATTTAAAAAAGATAGATTTGCCCACAATATTTACATAAGATATTTTAGAAATAAACTTGTCTAGAAGGGTTTAGTCCGACATTTTTATTAATGAATTTTAATATGAAATTGAGTTGTTGATTAATTCAATCATTGTCGCATAATTAACTGCAAATAAAACAGCCCCGCCCATTACTCAACTGATTTGCATATCAGCGACATAACAATATCTATAACAATAACAATAGTTTGAATCTGAAGAGCAGAAAGTCACCTGTAGCTGGAAACCTTAAGGTTTAAAAGCCTTGCACAGGTACGGCTACATAAATATTTTAATCAGATAAATATTTAAAACATGCAGGCTTTAGTTTAATTATTTATAGATGTTGCATGACCCGTTGTTATGGCAACGTAGGCATTACAGCTCCAACGTGAGTAAAAGTCACTACTCATTCCTGACATCACATCTGCAGCACGCGGCTCCGGCCGCGAGGAAGAGTTCACGCGCCAGATCTGTTATTTTTCACGTCAAATTAAATGTGAGCTTTTACACAAGACAAAATGTTTTAGGATCAAATTTGTGTCTCGACGCTCAGCCTCCTCCTGCATGGTTTGTGTTTATTATTTATTACATGTGACTATAAGTACTGCCCCCTGCTTTTGTGGAGAGGTATTGTCTTTATTTTTGAAGCTCGGTGCGTGTCAGGCCGTCGCACGTGACGGCTCGTTTTGATTGACACGTCAGACGGGTTTATTGACGAATTCATGTTTGTGCGGAGCAAGTTTAGCAGGGTAGCAAAACAGCAATGTCTCACTCGTTTCGGATCGATTGCGCTGATTTGATAGGAGGAACACACTCTCTCTCTCTCTCTCTCTCTCTCTCTCTCTCTCTCACACATACACACACACACACTCTGCTCTACTTCTTTCCTTTTCTCCTCGAAGGTGATCCTTCGCTCGGCTGGTTCGCTGCAGAGGTGGAATTATCCACGGGGGAATTCATCACCGCTCCACGGCTTCCCTTAATAACCTGCTAATGAGAAAGAAAGAAAGGACAGAGAGAGGGAGAGAAAGAGGCAGAAGGAGAGAGAGAAATCAGTCCAGTCGATAAGGAGTTAAACCCATAAAGATGTAGCTCGGCCCTGACCCTTCACACTCCAACGGATCCCCCGTGTCGAATTCTTATTCCCCACCAAACTGACAAAGTGTTTTTAATCTTTTCTCGCGCTCTCTCCTGGAGATTGGGGAAAGAAAAATCAATACTCGCTGGCAGCACATCCAGCAGGCGGCTGAATTACAGCGGGCAGCGCCTCGCACCGCACAAACACCCAGCCAGACCCCCGACACGCCGAGCCGGAGAGGGTCACCGAGCCATATTTACTACTGCAGCTCTCCATCACCCAGAAATAACCTCGAGAGAGGGAGAGAGAGAGAGAGAGAGAGAGAGAGATTTGAAGGGCTTAAAAAGAGAAAGGGATTGAGCGCCGGCCAATTAAAAAGAGAACACGAGGAATATGCAGTAAAAAAAAAAAAAGAAAGAGAGAGAGAAAGAGAGGAGGGGAAACAATGGTAAAAGATAAAACTCGGGGAAGAAGAGAGACGATGATGGCAAGAAGAGGAAATTAGGGAGATGGAGAAAGAAGTGAACATTAAAAAGAGAAAGGAAAATAGTACAGAGAGAGAGAGAGAGAGAGAGGGGTGAAGGTTCATAAAAAAGAGAAAGAGATTGAGAGCTGGCCAATTAAAAAGAGAACAGGAGGAAAAGGAGATGAAGAGAAAGAAGAGAGGGAGGATAAGTGTGAAAAAAAACAACAAATGAGAAAGGATGATAAAAAAAAAGATAACAATAGGAAAAGAAAAGAGAGAAAGATGGGGCAGAGAGAAAATGAAGGGAAGAGAGGAATGGAGAAAGGTCATTGAAAAGAGAGAGAGAGAGAGAGAAAGAGAGTGAGAGAGTGAGAGAGAGAGACACACACACACACACACACACACACACGCACACACACACACACACACACCAGCCGGCCAAGTGACAATTGGTGTAAAGAGAACGGTGTGACAAAGAGAAGGGTAAAGAGAGGTCGAATAGAAAGAAAGAGAAAGAAAGAAAGAAAGAAAGATAGACTAAGAAGATCGAATGAGAGAAAGAAAAACAAAAAGAAAACAAAAAAGGGAAAGAGAGAGATATCATGGAAATAATAGCAAAGGAAAGAAAGCTATTGTTATTAAAACAAAGGAAAATAGTCTAGAGAGAGAGAGAGAGAGAGAGAGAGAGAAAAGTGGGAGATGAGAAGCCTAATGATGGTACAGACTGAAATAAGGAATTCGGGAGAAAAGAGAGAAGGAGAGACCAAAACAAAGAGACGGAGGTAGAGAAAACAAGGCAATTAGCCGAGAGTGAAGGAGAGAAAAAAAACTGAGAGGATGGGTGGATAATTAGGGAGAGAGAGAGAGAAACTGTGATGGTGAAGAAAGGACTTAATTAGAAGGAAGAACTGCAGAAAATTGGAGAGAGAGAGAGACAGAGAGAGAGGGAGAGACAGAGAGAGAGAGAGAGGGAGAGAGAGAGACAGACAGAGAGGGAGAGAGGGAGAGAGAGAGACAGAGACAGAGAGAGAGAGAGAGAGAGAGAGAGAGAGAGAAGGTGAAAAAAAGTTAAAAAAAAAAATTTTTTTTTAAAAGGGAAGAGAAAGTAGACAGGAGCGCAGTTCTGTTATTATCCCTGGTCATTTCACTTCATTAATAAGAGGAGGTGGAAGAGAGGGATCATGTGAACCACACACACACACACACACACACACACACACACACACACGCTGAGCAGTAGGTCATTATGTGTTAATCACACCTCTCACACTCCTGCTGCTCTCACACTGATCCTCGACCTCTACGCCATCTTCTTTTTACAGAGCGCAGAGACAAAAGGACATCGCTGCTTCTGTAAAGTCAGCCATTAACTCTAACGCTAACGCTAACGCTAACACCAGCTTCCTGACGGAATGTTCCGGCGTACAAAAGACGTCTTACATATATAACACTTCACGGAACAGCAGCTCACGGGTTTGTGTATAACTAACACGCTTACTCTAATATGTTACCGTTTCCATAGCAACAGCTCGTTAACAGGGGCGTGTCCGGGCCGGGGGGGGGGGGGGGTTCAGGTTCATGGAAGGAGTCTCCAGTGTCAGAGATGGAAGCTGTGGATGTTTAAAACAGAATGAGCGAGCACTTGTGTGCGCCCGCAGTTACGCACGCGAGAACTCGGGTCACGAAACTTTTAAAGAACAAATAAACAGATTTGTGGCGTCAAAGGAATAAAACATTTTAAACAAAAACACAAAAAACAACGACTAACTCTTCAAAAACAGGCAAATGTTTTATGGTGAAAATTTGTGCCGAGGAAAATGTCCTGCAAAATTTCAGTTCTTTTATTAAGCGAACACGTGTAAGGGACGGCGCTCGTATGCTGAGGTTCTGCTGTATTATAATTAGGCAGTGGACACGCCCCTTCAGCTGATACAGTAGATACAGAACATGTTGTGTTATTGTATGTGTTATTAAATATTTAAATTATATATTTAAATCAGAATTAGGAATAATGTAAACGTAATGTGATATTAATTCATAAAAAATACAGTATTTGCATAATCATAATTTTAAAAGCACAACCTGCATTTTTACAGATTTACATCTTGAATAATAATAATAATAATAAAAATTAAAAAAAATAATAATAAAATGTTTTGTTTATTTATTGTTTTGTTTGGTTTTGGAGGAGCGAGCGTCCGTCTCTGACGGGGAGATTGTTTCAGGAAGCTGTCGCAAAAATGTCAGATTACTCAATTATGCGAAGCTCGACATCTGGCAGACAAACAATTAGTACTGCGAGCACGATAATGATGATGATGATGATGATCATCATCATCATGAAGCGAACGTGTAATGACTTTATTTTTAAATCAAAATGAAGGAATTTCCGTCGCCGCTGCTCCAGGCCTTTTTTAAACAGAAACAAATCCGTGAAAACAAAAACAAAAATGATGCCTCCGAGTGTGAAGCGTCTCCTTCAATCAGGCGAAACTCGACGATCGTGCTGATTATAATAATAATAATAATAATAATAATAATAATAATAATATCAATAATAATAACCTTAACAGCACTTGTATTTATTTATACGCCGCCTCTCAGCGCATCAAACACGCTCCGTCTGAGATCCGTAAGAGCGATCATACGTCAAACACACGGGTTTGAGCGAGGCGTGTCTGTGTTGTGGTGCTAGTCGCTGAAGCGTGCGGCTAATTAGCGCAGAAAGCAAACTATCGACAGGTGCAGGACGCTTATCGATCAGCCACGGAGCGCCGAGAGAAACGCTAAGCCGAGATCTCACTCGGCTTTAAATCACCTTTATGATGATTATAGCGCGGATGTTACGGCTCGTGAACACAACAACAACAACAACAAAACAACAACACAACAACAAGACACAACATGAGGTTTCTAACATCGACAAAAAAGAACGCTGTGGGTTTTGACTCCAGCATGCGGCCTGGAGATTGAAATAATGGTTTACGTTCTAGCAGATAAACAGTAACACTTCATCATTCTCTCATGAAGAAGAAGAAGAAGAAGAAGTGTAAATTCCTCTGTCCTTACAGCTTTACCTCTGACACTGGAGACTCCTTCCCTAAAGAAAACATCACCACATTATACATTTGTTAAAAGTCTGGTTAAAATTTGCCGTACACATCCGTCCCCATTCCCAGAGAAACGCTAACACCTTACACTGTACTTTAGTTCTTTAGTGATCTGGCGGTTGCCACGGTTACAGCTCTAGTGCAGATTTATTTCTGTTTAAGGCGAACAGGCTGAAATATCAACACGGTACCGAGAGCAGGAGTTTTCCACCGCGAGGTTTTAGAGTCTGAGCCAACCTGAGGTGTTAGCGCCCACGCTATTATTAACGGCTAATAAATCCTAAATCCCAAATCCCCTGTTGTGTGACTAATGAGCAACAGATGTAGAACATACATTACACTCTCCGGGAAGCGCACCACATACGTATACAGATATATATATTTTATCGCCTCTTCTGCTTTCAAACTTTTGTCCCTCGATAGATTTTTTTCTTTTTTTATAGTTTTACACATCCGTCTTTTCAAAGCGTCTGTATTTTTAAAGAATTGTTTTCAGCCGATGCTGATCCTGAGACTCACGACACACCGGGAACACGACCGCCTTAACAGCAATAGAAGAGGATTTTTATTATTTCTTTTTGTTTCAGCAGGATCTTTTGTAAACATATCCAGCCGAAGTTTATTAGCATCCACGCTATCGTTAAGGGCTAATAACGGCCCAGCGTGCGAATGCGAACACCGCGCTCATAAACCCTCGTCCTCTGGCGTCACGACGCTGAGCTTTCCTGTGCACCGAGGCGGCTTGGGCACCCAGCGGCGGGTTTTACTGTGCGCTAATGGTTTTATATGGGTTTTAATCACCGGCGCGTTGTTAGCCACATGCTCGACTTTGGCTGGGAGGTTAGCGAGACGCCCGGGCTCGACACATCGCAGCTCTTTACGAGACCAAGGCCTCTAAACAGCCGATAATGACAGCCATTCAGAGCAATCCAATTATGCAAAAGGGAGGTCTAAACAATTCCATCATCCCCCAAATTAAATTTCTCCTAACGAGATAAAGGCACCAATTAATCCTGAGTTAATTTCTATAGCTCATTTTCCCAGAAAACACTCGAACATGCTAATGAAGACACGGCCGAACGCCGGGGTTAACCCAGAGTTCAGTTCTGTGACATCATCACCTCGGAGACACGCGCGGGAACGTGACGCCGCTCACATTCGTCTGCGTTAATGTTACACTTCTGTACGTCTCTGAGTCAAACGCTGCTGTGGGCCTTTTATTTAACGCCTAACGAGACGCTTTTCACATCAGTTACATGTGGGCGTGTTCTCATAATGTACTGAGATCCTTCATATCAATAACCTGAGACACGGCGACGTTCTTCAGCAACGCCTGTAATATATGAAATAAAGGATCATAAACAGTCCGAAACTTAAACTTTATGTAAAAATACAAAGTTTTCAATTGAATTAATTAAGTAAATAAATCTATATTAATTAATTAATTAAATAATTAATATTTTTTGATAAAGATCAATTAATATAATATAATATAATATAATATTAGATTAGATTAGATTAGTGTATAATATTAGAAAGTGTATTATAATAATATATAATTAATGATATTATTGTGTGTTCTGTTTTTACTTTTAAAGTCTGTACACTTACAAATATTAGTGGATCTGGGTTTTAAATTAAAAAAATTATAAATAAATGTGTGTATTTATTTTGATTTATTTATTGAATTAGTTCAATTCAATAATAAGGCATTTTATGTGAATATATAAATTAGAAATAAATTGATACATGTGTAAAAACTCATAATATAAAATAATATAAATAAAAACATAAAAATAATAATCATAATAAACAATGACATTTTAGCAGCTCTTGAGTCATATGTCAATTAGCAAAATTAACTGCAAATAATTTATTTATTTTAAATGCACACATATATCTAGTATAAATAATACATCTAATAAACTAGTATACATTTTTAATAAAAAATAAATAAATAAATGAAAATTCTTAGCAGTAATAAATAAATAAATAAATAAATAACTGATAAATGAATAATAACCCCTGCGCTGCTCTGTACTAATCCCTGCTAGTCTCTGAATTCTGCAGACGTTGGTGTTTTTGCGGCCGGGTCGTACGCGGGGTCGTACGCGGTGGTGGCGGCGGTGGTGGCAGCGTTCGGTGCTACATCATGTGGCGACGACAGCAGCGTTAGCATCGAGGCCACGCTAACGCTGATCTCCGGCGTGCAGAAGGTCACTGCGGTATCGTTTAATTCACTGTTAACACCCACAGCCCTGTCCTGCCTAAACTACCACGTAACTATGGAAACAAGATCCAGACAGCGTCTGCACAAAGACAAGACGACGAAGAAGAAGAAAAAGAAGAGGAAGAAGAGGAGGAGGAGGAGAATACATTTTCATCGAGCGGTGATGAGTCGGTGTCAGCGGGCAAACACAACTCTGAAATGACACATCGATTTCTGCAGCAGCAGGCGCTCCACATTTCAAGGGCTCATAAGATTTTTTTTTTTTTCGTTCCCCCTATTATTTATTTATTTCCTCTCTCTCTCCCAGCAGCTCAGTAAGTATTGGCGATTAAAGCGGCTGCTGGAGTGTGAACCCATGTGTGCGCTTGTCTCCGAGCGAGACCTCCAGAGCGGCATTATCACTGATGTGCGATATGAAAACATTATTATTCAAGCGTGGATCCTAATGCTGTTATGCTGCGGGCCGTCGCCAGCCGTAAACAGCCGGCGGAGAAATGAAACCCGAAACACTGAGCCGCATATCACACACGCCTGTAGTCCACCATTAGGGGAGCAATATACAGGAGAGAGAGAGAGAATCCTTAAAGGACTGAAATATCACTGCAGGTCCATTTTACACCGAAAATACACCACAGAGAGCCATGCATTAGAGCTCTCTCTCTCTCTCTCTCTCTCTCTCTCTCTCTCTCTACTGAGAAAGAGATAGACACAGGAAGGAAGGAAGAAGGAAAAAAGAGAGGGAGAGACAAAAGAAAGAAAAGAAGAATGGAGGAAAGACAGGGAAGAGTAATTAGAAGTAGAATGGATGTTAACGACAGAAAAGAAGAATGGAAGAAAGAAAAGGTGAGGAAGAGAGAAAGACAAAGAGAGAGTGAAGGAAGGAAGGAGAAAAAAGAAAAAGAGGAAGCAGGATGGAGAGAGAAGGAAGGAAGGAAGGAATACAGAGAGGAAGCAAAAGAGAGCAACAGTAAATAAATAAGTAAGAAGGACAACATGAGATTGTGGAAGAGAGGGAGAGAAGGAAAGAAAAAGAAGGTGTGAAAGAGCTAGAGATAAAGCGAGCAAAGGAGGGAAAAAAGAGACAATGTGAAAGGGAGAAAGAGAATGAGAAAGTGAAGGAAGGAAGGAAGGAAGGAAGGAAGGAAGGAGTGGTGCGAGAGTGAGCAAAAGAGAAAGAGAAAGTAAGAATAAAGGAGAAAAGAGACTGAAAGTGAGTCGATGTCGAGAGACAAAGAGAAAGTAAAAAGAGAGGATGGGGAAGAACGAGAGTGAGAGAGAAAGAGGAAGGATGAAGGAGACAAAGATAATGTCAAAGTGAACAAGAGAAAGAGAG
>JAQMYG010000018.1:21943490-21945523 GCA_030014215.1 Clariallabes teugelsi
CGCCGGAGGGAAGGAGGATAAACGCAATGAGATTACGGCGCCATTCATTAGAATATCTCTGTGTACCTTCTCATATACCGCATCATGTATAAAGCCAGAACATTCGGAGGACATCCGGCTCTTTTCACCGGCGACGAGTTCGGCTGCTGTTCTCACGTTATACAGTTACAGCGGCTGTTTCACCGGCAGGGACGATCAGCTCGCTACGCAGCTAGCTCGCTAACATACATGTAACTCGAAGAATGAACCCGGTATAATTGTGATTATTATGGTAACAATCCCGCTCATATCAGTTAAGCTAGCATCCTAGCACTTAATCAGATGTTAATAGCTAATTTTAATATTTCTAATCTGCATATTCATGAATATTTTAGCGAGGATGAAGCCTCCCCGTTTTTATGCTCCTCAGTCCAGACAGTCATGTTTATCGGCTCTGCTTATGAAAATACAGAACTTAATAAACAAATAAAGGAATATATTTTGCTAATAGCGGCGTTCATGGTGTAAATATGGCCGCCTCCTAACCCGAGCTCTCTATTTATTTTCCCGCGTGTAAGACTGAGAGTAATAGCGAATCCCTCCATCAGCTTGGCTGGGCTGCGATATCGGCCATTGTGTCTGTCCAAACAGGACTCGGATTCTCTGGACAGCGGCGGCGCGCGACACTGCGTTTGTTTTCCAGTGAAAGCGAGGGACGAGGCACGGGGGGGGGGTGGGGGGGGTGGAGGGGTGGAGATTACACATCCTGACGGCCGTGATTAATCACCGCTCAGCAGACATCTGAATAGAACTCGGGAAAGGTTTAACTTTTTAATTCATCCCACACGCAATCTATTCGAACCAGCTGCTGCCTCGCCTCGCGCCGCCTTTTTCCCAGTGACCACTGCTTCTGTTCTCACTCTCTCTCTCTCTCTCGCTCGCTCGCTGTGTTTCCTTGGCTTTCATAATTATCTGGGGAACGAGCGCCGGCGAGAGCAGTTGTTCTTTTCTGTGAACGTTTTGGCCGCATCGCACCGGCTCTCGTTATGCTCCGATTGTCGTCCGGCTTTTATTGTGGAAATTATTAATTTGAGGGAACAATAAGGAGAATTGGTTATTTTCAAAAGGAAAAAAAAAGAACAGGAAAAGAAAGAAAGAAGGAAAGAAGGAATGAAGCCCCCCTTGAGAACAATGCAATAGTTTTCCTGAGGAGGAAAAAAACAAAACAGAGCACATGTCACAGAAAGGATAAAAACACTTTTTTTTTTTAAACGTCCCGCTCTCTAACCGCCTTTATTCTCCCAACACGGTTTCAAGCGGCAACGATATCCGTCTCTCTGGAGGAGGACAAGAAGGACACGCACTCATCAAAACCAACTGGGTAGCACAAATGTCCATCTCTATCACTCGCTCTCACTCTCACTCATACACACACACACACACACACACACACACACACACACACAATATATATGTACTAGTATAGATGCTTTACAAAGTGAAAAATCATTCACACACACTAGAATCCCTCATAACAAACTACACATATAGAAATAAATTAGCAAAATCAAATGTGTCCTCTATGTGATGTTTGTATATACAGTACATGTACATGTAAGGTGATATCAAAAAGTTTTGAGACTAGTTTTGTAACCCACCAGCAGGTGGCAGCACAAGGCTGCACGCACAGTCACAGGGAGCGCCGACCTTCATAAGTCAGCGTGCCAAAAGACATCGTCCTGTGTACATCGGGAGCCGTGTGACTGGTGCTGTTCTGACCACGTGCATTACCACATTTGCTATTTCATCATGGACAGCAAGTTATAACAAAGGGTGAATGAAACTGGATTTTTTAAAAAAAAATTTGGAACCGAACCGCGTGACGCCAGCCGACCGCATCTTTTCAAACTGCTCGCTTACGCACTGTTGTGGGCGGAGTAACACACTTGGAGGACAGCGCTATCCGCTCCCTCCGCGTGCGTGAGCTCACAGACGCCCCTGATTGGCTGTAGAGCCGAGATTAATGTGGGAGCACGAAGTACCTCTCATCCCTC
>JAQMYG010000018.1:21963542-21974360 GCA_030014215.1 Clariallabes teugelsi
TCAGCTAGTCAGCTAATTAGGTTTCTTAGTTAGTTAGCTAGTTAGTTTTTGTTAATTTATGTTGTAAATTTATGTTGCATGTAGCACCTCGGTCCTGGAGGAACGTTGTTTCGTTTGATTGAGAACTCTCTCTCTCTCTCTCTCTTTCCTCGCTGTCTTTAACCAGTTCCGCTTCTGATTTCTAACACCTGTAACGTTATTAGGCGATGTCATGCAGTTACACACTTTCATTTCTCTTCTGCTTCACAAACGGCTTTACTGAATTAAAATGATGCATTAAAAGAGCAAATAGTTTTATTTTTTATAATCCAAAGTTATAATCCAGAATAAGAATTTAAAATAAAATGATAAAAAAATCTCATTAACAGAATATTATAGTTATTTACTCAAAGCCATTAGCTTAGCTTGGCGAGCTACAAACATACACGTGAACAAACAGACTATAATGAGGTTTATTTCTTGATAAATGTGACCATTTGCAAACTGATATGTTTATTATGCAGGAATGAAAGTAGTTTTAAATTCTTATCTGTAATGTAGGCAAAGGGTGAGGAATAAAAAAAAATAATAATCCACGGAGGTAGTGGACAGTCCTGTAAATCTCATAGGTTTATCTTTATATTTCCACTTAATACCGCAATAACGTTGTCTTGATGTTTGATATTTACTTGATATTCAAAGCTTCTTACCCTCAGCTAACTAACTGTCCTGGGGTTGAATCTTATATAGTGTTAAATGGAAAACAAGTGCACTATGTAGGGTGTGCAATCCCTTGTTCCGCACAGCAAGTAGTGCCCTTGATCAGGGGTTAGAGAGGGATTTGGGATTCAGCCTCACGGTCACGTTAACTAGCAGTAACGAAAGATCCAAACACAGCTCGGATGGACGAGATGGTTCAGGCAATTCAGAACAAGTTCTGAGTATTAAGGAGACAGCGTGTTGTTTATGATGACACCACTGGTTATCAGATGATGAAAGTGTTGAGAATGTGGGTTTTGGCAGGCAGCCGCTCTCTCCTCAGTACTGCAGATGGCCACTGAAGAACCAGATCTACTTTCTCTCTGTGTTTCATGTGTTTGAACAGAAAAATTATTTGCTTTTTTTATTTTTCAACCTGAAATGTTTTAGAAAGGCAACAATATGACAAACTCCCCATTAACTTTAGAAGGCAGTAGCTAAAAACTAAAGATGCTAATTATTTGCCTAAAAAACCAGTTGCACTATAAAATATATTTTGTAATAAATTGAAATGTGCAATATTTATTTTGTCCGTGAGTACAGACAGGATTTAGTCTTTTATATCATAAAATATATGAACAATTTCCTCAGCTGTGTTAATAAACTGCTCGGGAAGAGATCTCGTGATGTGCGGACACTTTGCACCGATCGCTAATCAGACTTCGAGGGAAAAGTGCAAACTGTAACACACATCTTGTGTGACTGCGGCTTTATTTTGTTTATGCATGAGGATGTCTTGTTATTCAGCTCCGGTATGTTCCTGAACATGTTCACGCTACTCTAAATTTAGCAGTGTATACCTGTTCCCAGATTGTTTATCTTGACTGTGTGTTTATTCCAGGGTGAACGGCTGTGTGTGTGTGTGTGTGTGTGTGTGTGTGTGTAAGACAGCGGCGTCGCCTACACGTTGTTCAGCTAATACACGGAATCGGAGGCTCAGATACGGCATCTGCTCGCGCTGTCACTCAAACCGGCTCTCCCTCGCCTCGTTCCACCTGGTGACACGCTCTTTTTTTTCCCTCGTAATGTCATGTTTCAAATCACGCAATATAAATATTTATAGAGCGGTGACAGCGAATTGAATAAGTCACAGACTCGTACAGACTTCAGCTGCTGTTATTCTCACACGTCAAACTCCGCGGTGAAAAAGTCTCTTTACAGCCAGATGCTTCTCTTACAAACAATATGTCAATATATACAACTCAGAACGCGCACTTATGAATGATGCAGGGCACAACGTATTGTTACACGTGTACATAGTCACGTTTGTCATTTTTATTATCAGGTGCATGTAGGGAGACATGGTCTTAAAATTTTGTGACAAAACGTGTTACTTGTATTTGTTTCAACATGTTTATGTTCTCGTTAGCTGTTCTTATAAAGCTAGTGCACAAACACATCGAAACATGTAAATAAGTGCAAAAAAAATATTAAAGGTGCAATTAGTAATGTTTAGCGCCCTCTGCTGGGTGTCAGTTGAACAGTTGCTTAGTTGGAAGTAAAACTTTAATGAAAATGTTTTATTCTTGCTTTTCTTTTTAATGGCTTGTGAAACTTTGCCTGCTTTATGATTTGCTGTTTAGGAAAACCAGGCTGCTTTAAGAAGGGGAGGAGTTATTTTTTGGCGATGAACGCATGCAAACAGATGCTTAAAATAACAAAAAATCTCAAAAAGCATTTTAGAGCAAATTACTTTTTGAAATTATTATTATAGATGTCCTTACTATTGTTAGATTAATAGATTTAATAGATTTAAAGGTAACAATCTGCACCTTTAAAGGGGACATATTATGCAAAAATCACTGTTTATTCATGTATAGATGTTCAAATTAGCATGAGTGTACAAACAACAAATTTTGGAGGAAAAAATAACTTCCTTGCTTTTTGTCCTCTTTCCATGTATGTCTTGGCCAGGAAGTTAGATTCCCCCCCCCCCCTAATGTGACCTCATATAAGAAGAGCTCCTCCCCCTGGTTGTTGCTCAGCTCTGCTGTTTTCTGGAGGGGCGTGGCTCAATTAAGTAGCTCATTAATATAGACACTGAAAGGGCATGTTCGGAGAAGGAGTGAAACAGAGGGAGTTTGAGGCATAGATGTCGTAAGTGAACATCCCACCTCTGGCTCCGGATTAGAATCTGACGTCACCAAGCAGTGAGCACTTTCCTCGCTCCCTAGAGAAGCTGATTGAGAGGTTGTTTGCTCATTAATTTGTAGATTCAAGTGAAGGCAACATTTCATATTACGTCAAACGTTCCCAGTAATTAATTTGCTGACTCGACAATTGTCAAATGCAGCGTTTTAAACGCGTCCAGCTCGCTCGCGATGAATGAATGGAATTTCGACGTCCTATAATTCACAGGTTGAAGTTTATCCAATGCGGAGTGAGTCGGAGGGGGTTGTGCCAGGTTGCTCACACTCGAGGTAATCCGCTGCCTTGGCCAATCAGAAATTAACAAATCGTTCATTCAGACCTGACAGTTATATAAAAATACAATCAAATAAAAATGAAAAAAATATATATACCCCTTCATCTAATGCATCATCTGAGGGGTGTTTCAGCTGGAGCATTAACACACACACACTTTGGTGGAGCTTTGAGTCCTGCATTAACTTTAATTTGAACTTGTGAATTATATACTTTATTTATATGCTGCTTATATATCCTGTAGTTGTTTGTTCTTAGCATTGCACTAGTAATATTAGGCCAGTTCTCACATTCTCACCGACTGTATATAAGATATACAGTGTGCAAAAACACATCTACACACTTCTCTTGGTGTTATTGTCCCTACTGCTGCTCTATCTATCTATCTATCTATCTATCTATCTATCTATCTATATTGTTAAAGAAATAGTGAAATATGGGACCTTTAAATAAATGACTTCTTTCAAAAAAATGTTTTTTAAAGGTCTGTTTGTGTGAGGGAAGACTGCATTAAAAATGAAATCTCTAGTTTAAGCGTTTTAGGAATTAATTATAAGAAAATGTAATGCGACATTAACTTCATTTCATTTCATTTAAATGCAGAGCAGTTTAGTGTTCTTGTCTTTTTTTTTGGTGAACACACAGCATGATAGTGTGCACAATATAATAATAAAAAAAACATTAGCAAAGGCGTTGTTGGAATCTATCTGATAGATCATGGAGGGAAAAAATTAGCAAAAATAAATTATTCGTCACATTAAGCTCGCAGAGTGTCTAGAGTTGTTTGTGTGTGTGTGTGCATGTGTGTGTGAGAAGTGAGAAGTGAGGAGTGTTAGATCTATCCCGGGTCACGTCGAGCATTGCTCAGGTTTGATACGGATATTATTGACCTTCCCGTGTAGTGTAGAGGTGATGTATGGAGGCAGGTAATGAAGGATGGCTTCATAAATAATCAGGTAGCAATGGAGGACTTCTTCCTGTGACAGACGGCCGTGTCACTTTTCCACATAAAACACAACGCAGTATTTATGCCGTGTCAGGAGCGTTTATGACGTCCTGCATATGTAGAGCGAGAGACGTATGTCACGGTTATCTCTGTACGCTCGCTCTGAGCTCGCCGCGTCTAAAGATATACGGGTATGATGTTAGAACTCATCGCAAGATTATTATATAATAAAACAAGAACCGGCCTAAGGTCTGTATGACTATAAATCCTTACATATGTATATATTTATATACACATACATACGTAAATGCTAAGAGCGATATTTAGGAGAACGCGTACACTCTGTAGCCGCGTAGTGAGGCTGGATCGGAGCTCGGGGTCATTAGTATGCCTGCTGTGTTCATCACCAAACTCTCAGGTGAAGATTTCTTTCTTCATTAATAAACATAAGCGAAGGGAGCACGCTAACCTTTTCATAAGGGATTACGGAGGGAGGAAAGTAAAAAAAAAAAAAAAAAGAAGCAAAACAAAACATCTGCCCATGTGTCAAAAAAAATCATTTCATATTCCGAAGATGTTTGGCAATAAAGGCCTCGGTCTCATCACGGGAATAATAAACAGTCGGTTATGAGTTTGTCACCGAGCAGAATTTTTTTTTCTGTCGTTGTCGTTGTTGTTATTGTTCATTACTTTAATGAAACTATGTTCTTTCTTAGCTCTTATAAAGCCTCAGTCGCTAGCACACAATGTAATCCTGTTTACTGTTTACTGCATGAGAATTTTAGAAACGTTCCCCGAAAACAATAAAGAGGACACGGTTTTTACATTTTATTTGCTTCTTTTTTTTTTTCTTTCCCATCTCTCCCTTTTTTTTATTTCTTTATTTCTTTTATTTTTTTCAATCCCCCTACTATTCTCCCACCTCTGAGAACATTAAGTTATATTTTATAGCCAATTAAAGCCACTCCTAAGAGAAGGAGAGAAAAAATACAGAAGGGAAGAAAAGAGGAGGGAAAAAAAAGAAAGAAAGCAAAAGCAAATGGAATGTTTTAAGTAATGAAAACAGTGAAGCGAACTCACCCTCCCTGTTCAGAGAACAATATTAGGAGTTTATTAGCAATATTTAAAGTTGCACTTTTATAGACTAATAAAGCCACGACTAAGAGAAGAAGAGAAGGACACGATGTGGAAAGAAAAAGAAAATATTAAATAAAATGAAATAATTTACAGTATTTTGTATTGATGATGTCAATTATTTAGTTGTGACAAATATGCAACAAAAAATGTAATGCACTGTGTGTGTATATATATATATATACTAGTATAGACACACTGACACTGAGAATGAGACAGTACAATATCACTTACAATCTAATTACACTTAGCATCAATGCTAACCCGAATCCCGCCGCGCCTGTCACATTGAGGAACGTTGAACTCGTGCCGCGTTTGAAGATTTCTACATCAGACTCATGCGGATCGTAGCGCTGGCTTTATGCGGAATCGTGTACGACGCTAGCGTACAAGGCGTAGTTAGCGCGGAGGAACCAGTTAGCTCCTTTTCTTTAGCCTGTTAAGAGCTCTGTTTCAGGTTTTTATTACACTGAAGTGTGAACCCTGAGTTAAATGTTATATCGGACAGAAAGGTTACATTATTGGTATTAGTTGATGTGAGCACAGACAATGTGTGTTACTCGCTAGCTAATCCTGCCGCGTCGCTCCAGATAGCTTCAAGCAGAACATGTTTAGATCGAAACATTTTCTCGGATAATTCTTTATCCCAGTTCAGTTGTCCTGTTTGTTTCCCCTGAACCTACAACCTGCTGTTGTTGCAGAACACATTTAATCCTAAATCTGCTAGGTGATTAAGGGATTAGTGTTTTGTGCCGTCAGCTTCTCTTGGTGGTCAACAGCGCCACCTGTTGCCTGTTGTATTAAAGCACAGGATATATTTATTGACATGATTATAATAATCATTATTATTAGTAGTATTAGTATTAGTAAATATTGAGCTGTAAAGTTGATAGAAAAACAAAATTGACAAAAAATATAATAATAATAATAATAATAATAATAATAATAATAATAATAATATGCTAATACAGAAACATAAAACACTGACAATAAAATAGGATTTATTTAAAATATGCTTTTATTATATTAAAGATATATTACACCTTTAAAAATAAGTTCATTCACATTCTAAAAATGGTAAAACTGATATAACCAGAAGATTTACATTAAAACTGAAAATTAATAAAATATACTCAGCTTAGTTCTTTTCCACTCAGTAATCCAAGTGGACAATAAAAAAACATATTTATATATTTAAAAAAAAAACTAAAATCTATTTTTGGCCAGTCAGGGTGGTTTGGTGATAAACAGCTCCTCCTGGTGCCTGTTAAGTTTAAACACAGGCTTATACACAGGTATAAGGTTATTATAATAAATAGTAAATATTGTTTGTGCTTTAAAATCTACTATGCATATTTGTCTAATAGAAAAATAACATCTGCAGTGTTATAAATAGCAAGAATTTGGAATCCAAATATACAGGGAAAAAAATGTATCATGTATTCATTCATTCATATCCTATGTACAGGGTCGCCGGGGGCCTGGATCCCAGGAGACTGGAGCACAAACATACATGAACACACACACACACACACACACACACACACACACACACACACATATAATGGGCAATTTGGAACACCAATTAGTCTAATCTGCATGTCTTTGGACTGTGAAAGGAAGCCGGAGTACCTGGAGGAAACCCACCAAGAACAGGGAGAACATGCAAACTCACACACACACACACACACACACACACGCACACACACACACACACACACAGACCCTTCTTCAAAATGATGTGACAATCCTCCTGCTCATACAAACACAAAAAAACAATATATTGATTTAAATGTTCGAAGACACTTTTTGTTTAGAAAGACTGTATGTGAAGAGGCGCGAACGATCATGAATAATCCTGTAATTCACACCAGAGGAGACAAAGACCTGCATAATGAGCTGCATAATGAGCCTTTCAGTCAGGTATGTGACTCAGAGGGAAGTGCTTACGTCAGGACAATATTTTATAGATTGTTTGTAGTTTATTTAGATTATAGTAAACTAAAAAAAGCAACAAAAAAAACTTACACATTACAGATATTTAAAATAATATTAGTTTTATATTATCAGAATAATAAGACTTAATAACTTATTCATCATAACAACTCGCTGGAATATCCTCGTCATATGAATTTTTAAAAAAGGTAAATTCTTCCTCACTGTCCAGAACCATGTGCAGTTTCCTGGCATGTACAGCGCGCCGTCTTACAAACTCTCAGGAAAGTCACTGGATCTGCGTGTAAACGTGAAGTTTTTTATGCCGTTGTAGAGGTTTGTCATTATTCACTGAATTTCTTTTTATTTTAGCGACACATTTCAGAAAGATATTCACCGAGACTGAGAGTGCTGAAAACTTTTTCTTTAATTTACAAAAGTATATTGTTTTGTAAAATGACGGAGCATTTTAAGGTCATTTAGCTGTTATCAGAAAAAAGAATCTCGCCTGTGGAATAGTCGACCCCAGAGGGTCATTAAGCGGTTACCTGGCTGCTAATCAACTCGTTACTGTGCGCAGACGGCTGTAATTGTAAAAGTGCACTTCAGTGATTTCTATGACCTTTACATGCACAGGGTTATGTTTCAAAGTCACACAAGAACCGCCATTATATACACGCCTTTCATGTCTATGTGCAACACACACACATACGACTACTCAGCGAGTGATCAAGAGCGACAGAGATTGATTCAGGTTTTTTCCACGTTACCGATACACCGCCATCATAATCTCGCTTTGACCTCTTCTACCACATACTGTACCCCAAAGAGTCCAGAGCTTTTCAAGGGGATTCAATATGCGCTTACAACACCAATGAATCCCACAATTTTCAATCACGTAATGTGATAAGCAATAAGCGATCACAAACACACAGGACAGTTCGTGTCCTACAGTCCTGCAGGGCAGCACTGAGGCTCAGATCACATGACATCATTTTAGTGCTTCTTTATTGAATGGAGAAATTTGGGGGTTTTGTTTTTTTACATGAAAATTGCATGAAATTGTTTTCGCTCACTCAATTCCTCTCCCTCTATCAATATCTTAGACGAGCTCACACAGCCTGACAAAGCGCTACAAAACCCGACCAATCACAGACTGGAAGGAAGCCAATTCTGAATGGCAAAGAAACAACTGATCAGAATGAATTGGCATCCAGCATTTCTTCTTCAACAAAGAGATGTTGTGAAAGCGTGAAGACTTGAGCGATGCAAAATACAATTATACAGAATACAAATGTGTGCCTGAAAAGATTTTCGCTTAAAAACCTATTTTAACGTCATACATAGTAAAATTTGTGTTCGCACATGCATACCCACACATATACATACTGTATACAAACACACACACACACAGTAGCTGATATTGGGACATGTAATAATATCCTAAATCCTCCTTCAAATGTCTTCTCTTTTTATATTCGCAGCCTAATAACGTAGTTCTCTTAGACGTGATGATGATGATTGTTTACTTAACCTCACATTGGTATCACTTAGCCAGACAACCCTGGGCTCGTGAGAACTGGGGGCAGGAGAGCTGTGTTGCCCCCATGGGCATGCCTAGACCTGGCTATGGACCAAATCATTAAAAAAAATATATAAAGTTATTTAACACACTACGCAAGACCTCCTTTCTCATCCTCAGGTGCTGTACCACCAAACAGATTCCACTAGAGGGCGCCATCTTCACACAGGTCATTTCATCTCACACCTCCACCTAAGAAAGCACCACATCTCAGATCACATACCGTACATTCATTTTATTTGCCTCATGGACAGAAAACTATGAAAGTCATTAAAATGGTGTGATGTAACGAGCTGTCAGTCATTCAACAGAAAAAAGCACCAAATGTTTGTTTGGACAGAAAAAAGTTGATAGTTAAGTGCTTAGTTATTGGCTCTAGTCCTTTATTTGACATATTTTCCTTTATACTTTACATATTTTCATAACATATTTTTCATAGAAAACGTTAGTTGACTCATTTTACTGCTGCACCGTGTGATAAACTGGTTCTGTAAGTCTTTACACAGAAAAACATTGCTAGCCAATTAGGTTTAGTGACTTACTGTACCCCCAGGGGGACGTTAATTTAGGGTAATTGGCTAATTTAGCCAACTTTAGTTACATTGCAGAAACAAAATGTAGGTAACTTCACAGGTCTAGTTCAGTTAGAAAAAGTGAAACTAAAGTGATTTTCATAAACACAGAACAGTTCTGCACTAGCGTTCACCAGCTATCTTCATAATTAGGTTAGCTAACCTGACACCAGCTCTGCACCACTAGATATGTGACATAGTAGATAAAAGATAAAGCTGCGTTTGTATATTTATATTCTGTTTTTGAATTCAGAAAGTAAGGTTTTATATAAAGCAGCTATTTTTAATGTAAAGTTGGCTAACTTAGCTTTATGCTAGCTAACCATGTGATTTTGTTATGTTGTTATAATGTTTGTTCTCTAAATGGTGCTAATTGGTAATTGAAAATAGTTTTAACCTAAAAACATCAATTTGTACCTGTTGTTAAAATGTAAACTTATTAAATATCAGTTGAGAATTTTATTAGCCAAAAGGCATTCAGGGTGACTTTGTGAGTTTCAGTGACAAAAGCTAATGATTAATCATTCCTGCATCTCTGATCTAATTCTGTTGGTTATGACATCAATGAGTGAGTTGTTTAAAAATCATCTGTTGATAAGAAAAAAGGAGCTGATGATAAACTTAAGGGAAAGAGGATCAGGGTTGCCAGATTGTGATTTGTTCTCCAGCAATCCAGCAGACATGACAAAAAATAAAATAATAAATAAAATAAAATATTTTTAAAAAACCAAAAAGGGACTCCCCTGAGTAACATACCCTATTCTGATAACAGAATTATATGCCTTGAGTTAGTGTTTCTTAGTTAGATGCTACCTGGATTTCATTGGATTTGTACATGTACTTTGTACATTGAAAGTGAAGCTGAATCTCATCTAATCTCATCTAATCTCATCTAATCTCATCTCATCTTATCTCATCTCATCTCATCTCTCTCTGACTCATCGTCTATACCGTCTGATCCTGTGTACAGGGTCATGGAGGGCCTGAGGCCTGGTCACAGGAGACGTAGGGCACGAGGCAGGTACACCGAGGACGGGGTGCCAGTCGATTGCAGGGCACACGGGCACACACACACACACACTCTACGGGTAATTTGGGGACACCAATTAGCCTAATCGATATGTGTTTGGTCTGTGGAAGAAAACCGGAGTACCCGGAGGAAACCCACCGAGCACTCATGGAGAACATGCAGACTCTACACACACAGACCCTAGACAGGAACTGAACCCTCGACCCTGGAGGTGTGAGGAGACACTAACCACTACACCACTGTGTCGCCATAATCTAATCTAAATAGAGATAAGATGAGATAATATCATATCTGGCAACCCTGTGCAATTCTGAGTAACAGCGGTGTGATGCGTTGTACAACCACCAGGTGGCGCGCTCTCACCATCCTGTATTCATACCATACACTTATTAAATCAGTAGTTGTTTTATTTCGTCGTATATATATATATATATATATATATATATATATATATATA
>JAQMYG010000018.1:21986075-21999440 GCA_030014215.1 Clariallabes teugelsi
AAGTAACTCGGTAACTTTTACTCTGAGTAAATTTTTTATGAGCTACTTTTTACTTTTACTTGAGTAGATTTTTATAAGGGTAAATTTACTTGTACTTCAGTAAAAGTTCACTGAAGTAACAGTACTTGTACTTGAGTACAACATTTTATTACTCTTTCCACCTCTGCAGTTAACCCGCATCCGACGTATGCCACAACTGTGCCTATGCCCTTTTTAAACCAAGATATATAGTTTTACTTCATATTTCACTGATGCAGTGGTAAGGGCGAACTCAGCTGTTGCCTCAAGTAGGAAATCGTCCACAGATCAGACCGTCTCATTGCAGTTTGGGCTTCCCACAGTCAGTGAAGACCACAAGTCTACAAAGACCACCTTCCTTCGAATGATGTGGCTCCAGAAACAAGATCCGGCAAGAGTTTATAAGGAATGAGAACCTTAGTCGATGGCAGCCATGTTTGGAAGCCACAGTGTAAACTGGGAACTGCAGTTCCAATCCACTTTGGGAAATTCCCTGATGGTTTGTTACTAAATAAATGTTTGGACAAAAAAAGAGAAGAAGAATTGATGGACAGACCTGAGGGATGATGAGCACCGTTCATCCAGGGACTCTAAATATTGTTTTCTAATATGAGCCGGAGTCTACATGGTAAAAAACGAGTAAACAAACAGGTAAACACATTGAAGCTATATTTGTAATGTGCAGGTTTTATGCACAGTGGATCATCTGTGGATCATCTGGACTCAGCTTGATTTGTTTGTCTTCATGCAGCATTATCCAACACCGTCTTCTGACCAAAAACAACCTGAATGGAATAGAACCATGTTCAGAACCATGATTAAATCTATTCCAAAATCACTACAGGATGCATGATGTGCAAAACCTAAAAAAAAAAAAATTGCATGAGAAAAAAAACTTGTTTTTCAAATGTTTTTTCAGATTTAAGAAAACAGTGATCTGCTCTGTGAACTGAAACGTAATGAATCCATCAGAAAGACACACAATTTTGTTCAGATTTAGAATTTTGCCAAGTTATAGCTCCACATGTGGCCAAGTGACTGATTAATGGCCTTCTCTCTTTTCTCATCATGAATACTCTGTTGTTTAAAAACTGAACAGCAGAATAAAAGGTTGGACCACACTGAGGTCACGTGAGGTCACCCTAAATCCCTCAGGCCAGCGTGAAATCAGACACGATGCAGAAAGATTTTAAACTTCAGCTGAAAGTGCGTTGAGTGTGCACTTTCCTTTGCATAATCATTCGTGTCCGTGACAATCTGTCCCTCACTCGCACACCGAGAAGAACATAAACAAGAATCATGCCAAAGCCACACCGGTCACACGCCGGCTGCGTGGGCACACACCGCTGCCAAGGACAGCTGTTTTTTCCTCCAGTGATTTAGTAGAATTGGATGCAACATCCAAACTGCACAGGACAGAAAAAAATGTCTCCTCCTTTCTGGCCTCATGCCTGAGGGACCAGCGTAGTCCTAAGTTCAATGCAGGACCTTTTACCTACATTCCCATGGACTGAAAGCTAGACACAGAGCGCGGAGACCGCCTTCTCACTGGCTCCATAAAACCAGACCAACCAATCAGAAATCAGTTCCCTGTTGCCATCCTCAATGAGGAAGAAACACAGAGACAAAAACAAGGAGGGAAGTCCATCATGTGCTGAGCGCATCTCAAAATAGTCAAATCAACACTTTAGTTTGGTGTCTGAAGCAAACACACACACACACACACACACACACACACACAAGCTTGAAGAAAACACATTTCATTTAAGGATTATTTGAGCATTATATGGTTTCTGAAAAGTTTCCTACCTACCTCATCACAACATAACAACAACTGTTTTTTGTTTGTTTGTTTGTTTGTTCTTTCCTATTAGAGTTGCTATAGAACTGAGGACGGTATTTAACCCGGGGTTTAAAACACAAAGTTAAAGATCTGAACCAATAAACAGTAAAATAACAGCTAGAAACAAATAGAAAAACAAATAAGTACGGCTTGAAGAAAAATGAGGAAATGGGACAAAACACTCGCCAGACATGTCAAGACCATGCATGATAAAAGGTGCAAATATAAACAGACACCGGTACGAGACATAGAGAGACTAATGACCAGGGAAAAGGTGTGAAGAAAGATAGGGGGGGGGGAGGCATGCCCAGGGCGGAGCCGGAGTGGGGGAGGGGGAACACTATCATACACTACACACTCATCTGCACACCTGTTCAACTGCTTCTTAACGCAAATATCTAATCGGCCAATCACATGGAAGCAGCCCAGTGTACCGGCATGTAGACACGGTGAAGATACGATCTGCTGGAGTTCAAACTGAGCGTCAGAGCGAGAAAGAAAGGAGATTTAAGTGACTCTGAGCGTAGCCTGGTTGTCGGTCCGAATATTTCCCAAACTGCTTTCCTCTACTGGAATTTTCACACACACACATTTCTAGTGTTTACTGAGAAAAAGAGTAAATACCCATTGAGGGCAGTTCTCTGGGTGAAAATGCCTTGTTGAGGTCAGAGGTCAGAAGAGAACTCCCAGACTGGGACGAGCTGATAAAAAGTCGACAGTGACTCAAATAACGCCTCATTACACTCGAGGTCTGCAACTCCGAACATACGACACGTTCGAAACATGAGGCAGATGTCCTACAGCAGCAGAAGACCACACCGGGCGTCGCTCCTGTCAGATAAGAGGGATTTAAGTGGTGTGAGGGATTTAATTTTCTTGCCACACTTTGGACTAATTAGTACCAATTGAGCATGGATTAATTATCACAGCCAACCTGAGTATTGTTACGGTTGAAACACTGGTTTGTTGAACATGACGGTGAGGTCACTGCACTCACATGACCTCCACAGTCACCTGATCTCACTCCAGTACAGCGGCTCAGGGACGCGGTGGGACGGGAGAGACGCATCATGGACGTGGAGCCGACAAACCTGCAGCAACCGCGTGATGACATCATAACAATATGGAGCAAAATCTCTATGGAGTGTTTCAGCACCGCGTTGAATCTGAGGCATGAAGAATCATCACGCAGTTCTGAAGGCAAACGTGATCCAACCCAGAATCCAAAACCAATCACTACTGCAAAAAAAAAATCCCCACGATAGTGAATCGAGAGATGATCACGGTATCAGGAGGAAGGAACCTGAGAACATGGATAAACAGAATTCCACAGATTGTATGTGTTGGAGAACTGGAGCTTCCCACAGAATCCACAGAATCCACCCACTGCTGGATGTAATCACACAGGAACGTGTTTGTCACCGCGTTTCTAATCACCGTAATCAGTGTTTAGAGCACACGAGGAACCGCACCGTCAACATTCAGCTCACAGGAACACCGTGTTAAGAGTAAACACCTGGGCTGGACTATTCCCATAAACCATTACACCTCGTTTCCTACGATACTAATACGATATAATCCTTTATTGTTTCTATAAAATCCCCACGTTCACAAGGGTGTGTGCAGGAGACGCTCTGCATCACCGATATGGTTACATTTTCCTAAAGTTAGGAGACGTTTATGGAAGGAGTCTCCAGTGTCGGCGCTTTGTAACAGTCAGGCGTGAAGCTGTAAGACAGAAAAGAGAGGCTGTTGAGGGAACAACAGGAATGAATTTGTTTCAAGGATGTTGCGATATTGTAAACTGTACACTATTAATGTAATATAACTGTAAACTTTACATTTAAACTAAAATGTTCGTTAATAAATAAAAAACAAACAATATGTTACATGAAAACAGTCATCTGGGAGCCTCCTGTTGTTGATTATTTTCCTACAACAGCGTGACACGATGTAGTTTTCCTCCTTGCGTAAATTGAAATTGAGGATATCAGTCTTTAAGTGTAAGAAAAACTCAAAAGCTACATTCAGAAAAAGCTGTTTATCAGACCTGTCTGTCTGTCTGTCTCTGTGCAGAAAGTATTGCCCCCCTCCCCTTTCCACCATCCATCTCTAGAAAGGGTGACCGCTGAGCAGCGAGGGAGCGGAAATGTAGTGAGAGAAGCTACTGGACTGCTTTCTTCTTTTTTTCTTTAAATTTTTGCTCTAAATAATAATATCTTGTTCCAGAGAGATGAATTTGAATTTTGTTTGCTGACCCAGATTTTATTGCACAGGCATAAAATCTCACTAAAGCATGAACCGAAATGCAGAAACAGTGCTGCACATCTTCGTCAACTGTGCACATGTCAAGTGTTCTCGACATTCACCGTTATGTAACGCTTCACGCCTCGGAGTGACGGTCACGTCACCGTGCACGGCAGGGGAGACGTCTCAGCAACGCGCGGCCTATTTACATGCTCCGTGTGTCTGTTTCCACTTAATGCGGTTTGTATGCATGTGCATTTCAACCTTGAATATCAAGCACACCAACAATAACAACATGAACACGTGCTCGAAGGAGGCACAAAACAAAAGCACACGGGGGGAAAAAAGAAACCAGAGAAGAGGGAAGGGAGGGCGAGACGGGATGCTGCTCAGTTGCCATGACAACCACCGGATCGCAAGCTGGTTCTAATCGGCGGGCGGGGTGGCGGTGGTGGTGCTGGGGCGGGGGGCGAGGAGGGGGGCGGGTCTTTAATAGTGTTAGGAGAAGAAGTGTTATGCAAGCGGAGAACACGGAGGGAATCTCAACAAAGAAACGGAGAAGGGAAAATTCCCGTAGATCTGTGCAAGACGTTTCACTACATGCCTTCATTCCATAATAACAGCATGAAGACTGAACGGCAGCAACACTTAGCCACTTATCACACATCACACACACAAATATATGTTTTTTATTCACGTTAAATCAGCAGCGTCACTGTTCTTCACCAGCTTTTCTCATCTCTCAGGAGTTAATATTTCTGCTATGATTGTGATCCAAATATTTGCTCCGTGTATTATTGCACCACTTTGGGATTTAAATGTAATTAAATGTAACAGAGGGAGCAACGAATTTGCCTAATTTTCACTTTCAAATCATTTTTTTTTTAGGGAATTCAGGGCCTCTGAAAGTACATAATTGTCCAAACCATGTTATGATGATTTATTCGACATAAGAAATAAATTAGCAGCATGGTGGCTCAGTATCATCTTGCAGTCCCGGGTTCGAATCCCCTCCTTCGGGTCCGTGTACATGTTCTCTCTGTACTTGGTTTACTTTTCCGGGTTATCCTGTTTCCTTCCACAGTCCAAAAACATGCAGATTACATTCATTGGCGTTCCCAAATTGCCTACAGTGTGTTTGTGTGTGTGTATGTTTGTGCACTATGATAGATTGGTGCCCCATTCAGGGTTACGCGCCCTACAATAATCTCCAGGACCTGTCTTAAGCAGTATACACGATGAGTGAGTGAGTAAAAAATGAACGGATCGCCATTTTAGTGCCACTGAGACCAACTGCCTGATTCTGATTACAATTTCAGACATTAATCAGGGGTAGATCAGTGGTTGGACGACCGGGTTTAAACCCCACCACTACAAGCACCACTGCTTGAGCAAGACCCGTAACACTCAACTGCTCCAAATGTTAGTCGCTCTGGGTGAGGGCGTCTGCCAAATGTTGTAAATGTAAACAGCGCTCTGTTTCTTGTCTCCTGCACTCAGCTGGACCACTTTGTTTTTGTATTTTCAGATTCCCATTTAGTTTTTGATTGGTTTGCTACTTAAGCTGATAGTTTCCACCTGTTCCGATCCTGTTGCTTGTATTTCTATGTTGTTCATGAACGTGTTTCTGTTTCTGGTCACCAAGTGTTTATTGAGTCTACATCTGCACCGCTACCGTGCCACGCCCTCTTCCTTTTCCCAACACCACCAGTAGCAGTGTATTAGTAGTAGTGTGGGGCTACACAAAACTCACACAACAGTACATTTCTTTGAATGTGGGTCATGTGATCATACACATGTTCATGAAGTTTTATTGTAGAGTTGATTGGGTATCATTTCAGGCAAGTAACTCAAGTACATATACTCTCTTACCGTAAGTATTTTTTCCATCTTGCTCTACTTTACTTCAATGTTTTCCGTATGTGATACTTTTTACTTCTACTAACTACATTGTAAATAGAGACTCGTTACTTTTCAGATGACGATCATACAAAAGTGCATTGACTTTCTAATCTAAGCGTAAGCATTCACGCTGTCACTCACACCATAGCGAAACCGAAGCTCGAAGACACAAAGAAAACAATTCCACTAGTGCAAGTTTACAGAAATGATTGGCAGGTCATCATGAAAGTGCTGATTGGTTAGCAGACCAAAGTGATTGGCGGTTACCTGGGAAACAGATCCCGCCCACTTGGTCTCTGGTCGGCAGATTCTTCTGCCTCATTCTTTCAAGCGACTTGAACAGACACACTTGTTAAGGACAGATTAGAAATGATCAAGATAACGAGCTAACATACTGAGTGAATTCTTATACGTTTGGTTTGTGTTTCACGCCAATTGCAACGGCGTTTTTTTGTAATAGGCTTGTAATGTTTTGCTGCGTCCTTTATCCGTATTGTCTTCTGTATGTTTGCAAAATGCCATGTTTAATTGTGTTGTTTATATATTTGCATTACACAGAGTCGCAATGGTAGCGACTAGCTAGTGTAACTACAGAAGTAATTAATGATGCTAACAATGTGGCTCGTTATGTGTTTAATTAATGTCAGGTCTTCACTATTCATCTCTACTACACTGACTTCAATTGTGTTTAAAATACAAAATATTGTTTATCACTGACTCAGGTGGATAAATATCTTGAAAAATCGGTTTCTTTGTGAAGTACTTGTGCTTTTGTACTTAAAGTCTGTATAAGTATAGAAATGTAACTGGTACTTCTACTTGCAGTGGAGCACATTTTTAGCCAAGTACTTTTGCTTGAGTGTTGAGTTTGTGTACTTCTGTCACCTCTGATCATCTGTAGTGTTAAATGAAAATTGGGATTAATTTGCCAATTAGTGCTTGGGCCCCAACTACTATTGCTTGTTTATTAATATCAGTGGGTAACTCCTAGCCAGTGGAAGGCAGAGTGGCATTAACGGTACTGTTATTCTTCTTATTATAAATACAAACAAAGCTTATTTCTGCTGGTCATTTAGCTCAGCACTCAGTGTGTAGACACAGCTGGGAGAAAAAGCCCACAGCATCAGTGCAGATGATTGGAACCAGCGAGAGGAACCTGTAAGGAACGCTATGGAGCAATCACGCTGAGCTTCCTGAGTGGCAGAAAACAGAAGACCAATGTTGTCTCTAATCCTTTTTAATCAAAAAAAGCAGCGTAAAATTGGTGACAGACTCACACGGAGCTGCGGCGTGTTCCCGCTCACCGATGGAGCGTAGAGGAAAAAGAGCGGCATGTTTAGGTGATGTTTTAATGATTTGAGAATACAGGTTCTATTCCATCAATAAGACCAGAACAACGTGTTTTAAAAGTGATCTTGTGTGTCTCGAGTCGCACGCATGACAGCGGTTAACAGAATGTGATGAAATACACATTTATTTGTTGTTTTTCAAGTTTTTCTGCACTTCGACACTTTGAATTTCAAGTAGAAGATGAGGATCGTTTGCGTGACTGCGAGTCAAACCCGTGTTTCGTCCTTCACTAATCGGATACAGACGAGAGCATGTCAGAAATGTAAAGCCAACATACGGAACGTTCCCCGTTACGTCAAAATAGAATCCATATTCCGTTACTGGTTAGCTACATTAGCTTTGGGATGAAGTCCAGAACTAAAGACTAAAGACCTTTTTTTCCTGAATCGCTACATTCAGAATCTATAATGGAAGATGGACTGCTTTTAATTTTCTTTTATTTCACTCTTTCTTTTCTTCACTCCTTTTTTGCTGAACTGTTACTTTGAGTTGCAGCATGGTGGCGTAGTGGTTAGCGCTGTGACCTCACACCTCCAGGGTACACTTACTTATTCTTCATATCCTGTACAGGGTGGCGGGAAGCCTGGAGCCTATCCCGGGGGGGGGGACACTGGTCAGGGTGCCAATCCATAACAGGGCACACACACGCACACACACACACAGACACACACACAGACACACACACACACCCTCACACACTACGGGGAACGCCAATTAGCCCAATCTGCATATCTTTGGTCTGTGTGAAGAAACGGAAACCAGTGTCTCCAGGTTAAAGAACTGATCATTTAAAAAAAGATGAAAAGCCTTCCGTCTTAGAATAATTTGATGCTTTTGTAAACATTTTAAAAGGAATTGTTGTAGTTTATTATTTTACTTTATTGCTCTTTATAGACCTTTTCAATGTAGGAATAATGAAAAGCAGAATTATTTACGTGAAGAAGAAACTAAATTCTCCCAGATGCAGACTTTTAAACTCTCTCTCTCTCTCTCTCTCTCTCTCTCTCTCTCTCTCTCTGACTCCTGGTGCAGTTTTAAAAACTAGCCACCGTTATGGTCTCGTGCTCCGTTTTTGTCTTTTTTTATTTACAGAATTCCTTTCAATTCTTTTTTTCGTGCATTCATTTCTTCACCTCATGGTAAAGGCCAAAGACGCTCAGTGTTTCAGGAGACGCTGAAACACCTTCTGGCCTTTTTTCTGTCCACCTTTAGTTCTCTTCTCTGTAAAGAGCTTCCCTAACCAGAAGGTCCAGCCCGTGTTCAGATCATCACTGTGACTCTTTTAAATGATTGTCCCGCTCACATTAACAGATCCCTAACCTAAAGCTCTCCGTCTGTCTGTTTTTATGTGTCCGTCTCTGTCTCTTCCTCTTGACGTTGTTCACTTTTACGAGTTCCTGATGAGGATTTATACGACACACTCGGGCCCTGTAGGCCTGGAGCTGCTCTGAAGTGTGTGAGGAAGCAGAGGTGACTGTTTGAGCTCTTTGATGTGTTATTATCGTGTTCGGTATCCAGCGTTTACTTTTAACAACGACAGCATGAGGAGCTCCAGGTTATTACACCGAGATCAATCTCACATCGAACCGTGTAAAAAAGTTTTGAAGGTGAAACAGAATTGAATAAAAGTTTGTTATTATGAAATCGAGTCAGTTCTGTTATTGTGCAACAGAATCCAGCTGATGAGTCTGATGAGTTAGCAAACAGCTACGCAACACACCCACACACACACCCACACGCGCACACACACACACACACACACACACACACACAAATCTGGTTTAAGCAAAACTTCTCCAAGACGAGCTGCTTGAGTTGAGAGAAGTGGTGAAAAAGTCTGTGGCTGAGCAGGACTCGCCGAGAGCACGCAACACACCGAGAGAGAGAGAGAGAGAGAGACATGCTTACAGGGAGAACACTAGTCTCTAGCCCCGCCCATGTGATGAATATGTGAACAGGGAGGTGTGGTTTGTGTGACAGGAGTACAGAACATCTTGTTCTGGGAGCGCAGGCTGGATTACAGACGGAGTTCGAGTGAAATGATGTGGACATTTTTCAAAGAAAAACAGCAGAACATAAAAATATATATTATAAAGCTCAATATTATAGATATTATTTATAAAGCTTATATTTGAAAGATCAAGTTGTGTTAAAGACAGCGGCATAAAAAGTATTTTATACTAACGATATGAAATTAAAGGTTCTGCAAATAACGCTAAACCAGATGTGCACAGAGGTTATTTAATCTGGATTATTTCTTAAAATCTCTACAGACAACCAACCAATCATCATTTGCAAAAAGATGTACAAAGTAAACACATGTTTTTTGCTTCTGTATTCATTACATAATTAAAATGGAAATATTAATTGTTAACAATAATATTAATTATTGCAAGTTTGCAAATCACGCTGTCTTTCAGTTACTTTGCGCTTACACGTACCTGAACCGTGCATGTATTTTAATAAAGTATATCTGTACATTTTCTTATTCTAACACTTTGCAAACTGAACTAGCTTACTGATCAGAAGGTCATGGGTTCGAGCCCCAGCACCACCAAGTTGCCCCTGCTGAGCCCTAGAGCAAATTAAGGTTTTATGGTAAATTTATTAACTGTTCACTTTAAAAAAAGAACGATTCAACACCACAAACCCTGTATCACTTTCCCAAACGTCTCCATCCCTGATGTTGTGTAAGAGAACATCGTGTCCTTCTTTTGCTCCGTGGAGAAAAACCTCAGCATGTACACAATGCACATCTGACCTCACAACCACACACACAGACACACACACACACACACACACACACAAACACTTGCACAGCGCAAAAACAATTCAGTCACCTTTTTAATTTTATCGCTATCTACATCAGTGATTAAACACCCGCGTTGATAGCGTTAACACACTCGCGCAGCGTTTACATTCTGCTCGTTCTTACTGCATGAAGCAGCGTAGTGTTTACATCTTCCTGCAGAAACGTTGATTGGAAACAGAGTAAGGACAGAATGTGACAAACACACACACACACACACACACACACATACACACACACACACACACACACACACACATTCTGATGTGATTTAAATGAAGAGCAATGATTACATGTGCACAGACGATCACACACTGAATCAGTGTCGCAGGAAAAAAAACAACAAGGAGATTTACATTGTGCATTTTATAACACAATAAAAATCCAATGCACATGAAATATGAAAATAATTACCTATTAACTGCGTTAACAGCATTTCCGAAAATAAAATTGTTTATGTGCTTTTCAACATTACTGCTGTATTAGTGCAAATATTTTTTTATGCTTAGTGGAGGGAAGAAAAAAATGCATTTTAGAGCCCCCTGCTGCCAGAGAGGGGAATTACAACCTCTGAGAAAACTTACATTTAAAAATTAAATAAAGTAAATAAACACCTTCTGCTCTCAACAATATGCAAAGTATCAAAGATTAATCAACACAAACACACACACTCTGGTGTTTTAAAACTGTAAATACATCACTAACATTAACATCATTACTCATAATGTTAGCATGTTGCTAGCTGATGTAGCTTTTTCTCAGTGCTAACATGAGCTTAACGAGAGACTTGCTAGTCAGATGTTTGGCGTTAAAGTCTAAGTAGGACGTTACCTTGATACTGGTACAGAATAACAGAACACATTTCTAAAAGTAAACACTCCCTTTATTTCTCTATATAATCCTCGGCTACGCTAATGCACTTATCCCAGTGTTTCACTAGCGCTTGGACACCATCACGGTAGTGAGCCATGATCGCGGCGCCTGCTTCGTCACATCCTCCTGTTGATTATCTACTCCAACACAGTGTTTTATTCCTTACTTAAGCTTAATTAACTGTGTTGTTTTGGGTTTCTCTTATGATGTCCTTAAGTCCTGGAGACACCTGAGACGACGCGCACCTTGCTACGCTAACTCAGGCTTTTAAAGGCTTTAATGTTAACACCTGAGTCGGCTGCAGGTCCTGTACTGTACAGATCTATTCCCCCGCGTGATGCTCCTGTGGGTCACATGACATACCGTATGTATCCGTGTACAGTAAAGATGCGGAGGCGGTCGCCAGGTTACACAGTGCATCGCCGTACGGAACAAAAGTCATGTCTTTACCCTTGAGGACGCAGAGCATCGAGATATCTCGGTGTGCACAAATAGCCGGAGCAATTAGGTACAGTGCTGATAACAGCAGGAGATCAGCAGAGAACTGGCTGAGTACTGAGGTAAAGGATGTGGTTCTGACACGCAAGAAGGGGTTTTGTATGTGATCTGTGTAATTATGTATTATGTTCACATTTTAAACGTATATGCTCATCCAGCATTGTAGTGAATCACCTAGTGTTTTACTACGATGCAAAACATCAGCACTGATGTGCATGTGCAGATACAGTAATGTGTTTGTGTTCTGATCATTCCTGGGATTCCTGTGTGTGCACATCACTGGGGGGAAAAAAACTTTATTCTTGGAAAAGCTTGTTTGTTTTTCTGTGAATGAAACAGTTTGTGTCTAAAAAAAACTGTGTGTTCTGTACATGTAATGGATGTGAATTCTTATTGGATAAAGTGTTTGCTGTGGAATTTTACTCTGTTTTATTATTATTATTATTATTATTATTATTATTATTGTTGTTGTTGTTGTTGTTGTTGTTCTTCTTCTTCTTCTTCTTATTATTATTATTATTAATAATAATAATAATAATAATAATAATAATAATAATACACACCGAGTGGAGGAGACGAAACACTGTTTCGGTCTGAATGGGTGTACTTTGGAAAACACTTGTGTACAAACTACATTTTTATAATAATCTTGGTGAGTGAGTGAGTGAGTGAGTGAGTGAGTGAGTGAGTGAGTTAGAGGTAAAATATTGAATCAAATCAAGTAAAACTAGCCTTAGTTAATTGGTTAGTGTTTCCAGGGGTCTGAGCACTAAGTTTCAGTCATGTAGGTTGAAGATGATTTTATAACAACTCTATTATCAGTCCTTTGAAATAATAAAAAGTTAAATAAGATAATAAAGTAAAGTTTGACAACAAGCCAGGTTTTTAAAAAGTGTGTGAAGGAGGAGGAGGAGGAGGGCGAGGGGCACAATAACCATATAAACGTTTTTTTCACAATGATAAATTGTTGAGTCAAAAGCAAATTTAAAAATAACAGAAGTTGACCAAAGTGTTATAAAACATTAAAATAAATAAACAAAAACAAATAATACATCAAAGAGATAAACTTTAAACAGTTCCCCTGTACTGTACACAACAAAGCAACACAATAAAGTTGATTTGTTCTGCTGATTTGTCTCCTAAAATCCAGCAAATACTGCAACAAGAAAGGATCGTAAAGATAAGTTAATTTATAAATTAATTAATTCTAACAATAATAATAATAATAATAATAATAATAATAATAATAATAAGTGTTTTATTGGCAGATCATTTTTAGGAATTTATTTCTTGAAATATGTAATTATCTGTAAATAGAGCCAGACATTTGCAATTCACTTGCAATTTTAGTAACATTTGACTAGAAATACGTTTCATAATCTTATGTTTGGTTTGTTGTAATCTTATCTTAAGATATCATAGATAGGTTTGGCTAGATTCAGAAATGTTTCTATAAATATATATAAGATTTTTTGCAGCGATAAAACCTGACAGATTTTTAACTCCAATTCCATATCTAACTTGCTCGCTCGCTAATTCTAATGTCTCGTTCAAACATCATCAAACACGAACAGGGTGGTATGAATAATTTCTCCGCTGAGGGGCGTGGCTGTGTTGTTAGTGTACTAACTTTTCCATTCAATCAGTTTTGTTAGCAGTTTATATTTTTTATTGCATTTGATATCTGACTGTCACGGTTGGACACCAGAGGGCGCCAGACCCCCGGGCGCCATTTTGTGTTTTTGTGTTTTTTTGTTGAGTTTGGACTCAAAGTCCCAGAGTGCACCTCGGTCAGGTGATTGGAGCACACCTGATCGAGGTTAGC
>JAQMYG010000018.1:22003661-22018262 GCA_030014215.1 Clariallabes teugelsi
TTCTGCTGTACAGAAAGACACACAGACATGTACGTGGACTTCAACCTCAAATAATAATAATAATAATAATAATAATATCACTGATTACATTAAAAATCAGCAGATTATCATTAGCTTTAACATTTTAACTCTTTCTACTACTACTTTCCCGTGTGGTGGTGTTGTAATCTTGACGTGTGTCTAATAATATCTTGCGCAATCGTCTGGTCAGGAGTAAATGACACAGAGAAGACGTTGTACTGAGGATTGATGATGATGTCAGCGCCGCGCTGCAACACACACCAGCGCTTTATCAGTTGATCTTACAGGCATGCGCCGCTTCTCCTTTAACCTTTGCTCCTCCACCCTCTTTTGTCGACTTGCAGTTTTGTCTTTAGGATGATGGTGAAAAACCACTACTGTAGCGAGTGTCAGGCCGTGACCAGCAACAAATGAGGAACACTCCCAGTTTCCTTTCCATCAGCACAGGAAAAGTCAAATGCAGAATTTAGCCGTCTGTCTGGTCTTTCTGTTCCAGCTGAGGAAGGAAGCACAGCGCTGCAGATCAGCTAAACGGCTAACGCTGCATAAACATGAAGGGCGGCTTATCACACGAGGCTAGGAACGTCGATCTTTATTCTGTCAAACTCAGGATGGCCTGTTGGTCACGGATCTTCAACCAGTGCTTCACCCCGAACACGCTAACACGGGGAAAAGCTCTGAACAGACAGTGTTACGACTGTGGTTAGTCTTATAGGAGTTACTTTTAATTTTCTTTATTAGTCATATTGTAAGAGTTTATTATTGCCAGCAAAAATGGCAAAATATTCCGGACGAGGAGGCCAGACTGAACATCTCTAGTAATAAAGACATGATCGACAGGGTCAGATGAAATCTTTGAGTGATCAGTGCAGCGCTGTCTCACAAGAAATAAACATGTTTACCGGACGAGTTTCAGGTGGCAGGAGCACGAGGGCGTGAGTTTAAAAAGAAAACAGCAAACAATGTGAAAGTCTGAGGAAGTTGGTCAGCATGATAGTTTCACGCTCCGGAGAGTTAATGAGCCGCGAACCCGAGCTGGATCATCTAATGTCATTCGAATAAGGTCGGATTTTACAGCACGGTTCGTCACAAACAAGGCCGTCATAAAGCATTAAAATATAAAGAGAGAGAGAGAGAGAGATCAGTGTTTAATCAAAGAGTCTTGTTGATGTTGTGGATGCTGAAGATCTCCAGGTGAAATAATTGCTCATATAACGACCCGCACGGTGCAGTGGTGTGAACATGCATGCAGGTCCCTGGTGCTTCACAGGCTGGTCCAGGTTACACTCCTGCGTTCAGTGGAAAATATCTGGGGACAAATTGATGCTGATGCACACACACACACACACACACACACACACACACACACACACGGACGGACATGTACGAGCACAGAGTGCCCTCCAGTGGTTAAAATTAAAAGCAGTTTAGTGAGTAAGGATTACAGGAGATAGAAGGTTACTTACCACTTTGACTTTTTAACTTTTTTCACATAAATATTCTAACACATTAGAAGCAAAAATAAACGTTCTTTCGGCTGCTCCTGTCTCTCCTCCCAACCCTCCCATTTTTCTTCACCATGCTTGGGACTGGTGCTGCATCCAGTGGCTGCGTAGTGAAGAAAGAAATGTCTGTAAAAAATGATATGTAGTCTCATGGCAACTCGTACAATATGACATGATGCATTGTGATGCAAACATTCTCCAGCGTATGTTCTGGAAACGTGTGATTCACATTGTGGACATCAGTTTGCTATTGAATGAGCATTGCATAATAAATACGTCATCTGTGCAAACCATAAAATCACAGACTGAATCCCAGATTGTAAAGGCTGGCATGAATGACAAGATACACAATTACACACACACACACACACACACACAGAGATAATAAATGTTGCAGAAGACCTTCAGGAACTTTAAAACGACACCAGTCTCAGGCCGAGGCGATGCAGCAGAAGAGACGGTCGTTTTAGCCGACTTTGGAGCTCTAGGTTCAGTTCTGGTTCCAGTTCCAGCACGGCTTTGGAGTTTTTTATGTTTTAGTCAGTCACTGATCAGAGTCTCAATAAACATTTGGGGAATTTAATAGAGTTAAACAGATTTAGTTAATAGATTTATTTCCTTATTTGTTTTGAAGATGGTGAACCTGTAGTCCATTGTGTGTCCAAAATCATTAGTTTAGTTTTATGCTCACAATTCCTAATATTCCTATGAATATTAATACGGTAATCGTGAAGTGTATCATTAAAGTAAAACCAAACGTAAGGCAGCCAAGGACGATCAGCGACCTGATTGGACGTCTAGTACGGAAACAAGAGGCAAAAGGACAAACAAACATCTCAGGTCTTGTTTTGAACAGTCGCGGATGGACGTGAGAGAGCACGTGAAAAGAAAAAGCTCTTTACAAAACCCGCGGAACAACTCGCTCACCTTTTCTCCATCTCCTCCTTCACACCTCGTGAGAGCGAGCATTGTGTAACAGGAACAAGAGTGTCGTTTTCACCCTGAACAATACTCTGCGTTAGTGTGACACAACTCGTCCTCACTGAGTGTTCTCGTTCTCACAAAGTGTGCCAACTCCGTCCGTTCTCGCTCCGTCACAAAAATCAGGATCTCCACTTGGACACAACATTCTGTCCTGATGTTCTTTTAGGTCTCTTTGAGGTTTATACTGTATAAGAGTTTGCGTTAACATACTGGATTACATATTCACAGCTGGCTAGTGGTTGTGTGTTCGACTCCCATTTCGTCTGGTTTTGTCTCGACTGGGAACAGAAATAAGGAAGTTTGATGCTGTAGCTTTGATCCTTGTCTCTTGCGTGTTAGGGTTAATGCAGGTCATGGTATAATAAATAAACAGCTTGGAGAGGTTTAGATGTTTAGTTGTTTTCTCTCTTTCTTTCTTTTGGCCAGATGTTTCTGTATTGATTTCCTGTGAAGCTGAAGGTCACAGATAGGCGTAGGAGACGATCAACAGGAACCTGGGGTACACGGCTGGAGCTCTGGGACACTCGACTGTAAATATTTACGATGATCGATATTTTTATCCGATTTCCGAGTTAAAAATACACCACTACCTGAGGATATCAGTACACAAAGGTAAACATATGTTGCAACTATACTTGGAAACAGAAATATTGTGCCTCTGTTGTTTGGCGGTGGTGCTGCACAATTTCATACACAGGAACAGAGCAAAGATCATCTCTCTCTCTAAAGCACCAGGAGTTCGCGTCCAGGGTTCACACAAGCCACGCCATGTACTTGAAATATTTATTAACAGAAGGAGAAAAAAAAAAAGGGGAGTTGGACATCCCAAATATATAGTTTAATATTTAGACACAGTTATATAACTGTCTGAGGTTAGATAAACACCAAATTAATATTTAAGCTGCTGGAAGGGATTTAATCAACATTTTTGATAAGTTTTATATCAAAATATATCAAAGTGTCTTTATGGGTCAGACTTCAGACTATGTACAGGAGGAAAATCATATTTCTGATGTAGTTAAAACTTGGTCATTCTTAATTGATTATTGATTTATTAAAAGAAATATACAGGAAGTTAAGCACTAATGATTAGATTTTGAACAACACATTAACTTTTGTGAAATCTTCTGACCAATCAGAATCGAGAATTCCACAGCACTGTGATATAATGTTGATTCTCCTAAAGGGATGAACAGAAGAAGTCGACCAGCGCACATACAGACCGTACCCTAGATTAAAATGCAGAAAGTCATCACCGGTGAGATTCGCAAACTGAGAGTGACACCATGAACCGCAGCTGATTGTGTGCAGTACGTTCTGTACGGTAATTAATCCACGTAGTTCTGTGCTGTTATGTAAGATGGCATTTTGCTAATTGGCACAGGCTTCAGTTCACTCGAGGCCCCACTGAATTTCAAAAGCCGCATTATGGAACGAGCTGAAAGCACTTCAGGAACTGCAAACATCAGACTCGGTGCTGATTCAGAGGTTCGGGAAGCAGAGAACCAAATCTGCCTTGAGGGAACGGCCGTGATGGAGTGTGTGTCGATTTCATGTGCTCGAAATTTGCACATTATGTTTTCTGGAATTGAAAATTTCTTAATGAACTTCTGCATTTAAAAAGCTTTAACATTTTATCACAGATCGTATAAACTGCAAAAAAATCGATCTAAACCAAACCTACTGTATCTTTAATTTCTTAAAATGAGATTACAACAAAGCAAGTATGATTATTAAGATTATTTCTAGTCAAACGTTACTTAAATTGAAAGTAACATTGTTTTCTTGGCAGATAATTTTGTTTTTTTTTCCTGAAATAAATTCCTAAAAACTAGCAAAAATTAGTGGCCTGTAGAACAAGACATTTTCCGCTTGCAATTTTAGTAACATTAGCAATTTTAGTAACTAGAAAGAGGTTTAATAATCTTAATCTTTAAGAAATTACAGATATTTTCAAGAATATTTCATTTGATAAGATGCTAAGATTTTTTTGCAGTTTACGCTTCTTCTGTCCAGCTGTCCAGGTTTGTGGAAGGAAACTAGCTACACTGCAAAAAAGACATATTAGGTAGAGAAAATACCTAGAATCTAGTCAAATTAATCAAAAATGTGTTTATGGGAGAAGACAACAAGTCAAATATAAAACTATTAAACAGATTCTTACATTTCTTGTTCTTTTTTTAGAGTAGAATTCCTAAAATGAGCAAACTTATCTGCCAATTAAACAAGATAGTTATTCTCATGAAATTAGTACAATATTCTAGAAATAAGTTTAATAATCATAGCTTGTGTTTGCTGTAATCTTATCGTAAGAATTTGTAGATTAATTTCACCATATTCAAAATATTTTCTCTTGCTTAAATGTAATATATTTGTAGTGTAACTAGAAAACACTGTGTACAGAATATAACGGCTCGTATCCTGACAACACCTGCGGTGATGAAACGTTAATTCCACTGATTTTTTTTTTCTCATTTAACAGCAAAAATGATCTTGTCACATTATCATAGCTTTTTTTTTTTACACTGTTTATTGCAAATATGTGCCATAAAAGTGTTTTTCTTTTACATTCAGCTCCTCCAGAAGTACAATTATATATATACCAAGTAAAAATATCCTCAATCTAGCCAGATTTCATTATAAGAAATACATTATTATATTAATAATATATTATAAACCAAATAAATTATAACCAAAAAAACCTGTATTTATTTATTTATTTTTGTTTAGAAATAAATGCTTAAAATTAGCAAATGTATCTGGCAATGAAACAGAAATAAAAGTTTATTATACTGTATATTTTTAAAAATTACTCTTAATTTACTTAATATCTGGAAATAGTGTACACGATTTTATATTTGATTCGCTATAATTTTATGTTAAAAATTAGAAATAAATTTGACAAAATGAAAGATATGGCCACTTGGTAAGATATTTATTTAAAGTGAGTAACATTTAAATGATGAATAAAAGATGAATAAAATAAAAATTTGTCAACCCTTGAGATCTAATCGTCGTGTTTTCAGAAAAACAAATTTGTCGTGATTTTTTCCAAAACCTGAAAATAACTCTTGAACTTTTAAACTCTTGGTCTCGTCACAGATTAGCGGTGGTCTTATCGCTCCGATCCAACCCGCCAACGAGGGACGCTTTTCCTCAGAGAGAGGCTTTGTTAGAAATAGTTATTCTGACATCAGCCTCACGCATTTCAGATCACAAGACAGGAAGAAACGTCTGGCACACGAACAATGACAGAAACATTACACACACAACGGTTCTATCACTAATCTATATGCTCTTTTATCAGCGCGGCACCGAGACGTGCCGTCCATCTTCCCACAAACCCTGCAGTCAAACTGTCAAACTCAGGAGAGAGAGGATTAAAGTTAACCGGAAAACCATCACAACAACCAGCGAACGTTGGTTCATACACAGTGAAGCAGTTCTGGTTCTGGTGAAAGATGCAAATTTCCATCAAATTAAATGCATTTATCATAATAACTGTCTATCATCTATTATCAAACGTAGCGGAAGGAAGTCTGAACTGCTGTACTTTGATTCCAGCAAATGTTCTCGAACCAAATTTAATTTAACAGCGAACAGGGTCTGGTGTATCATAGACAATGCTGATTAAAAGTATTACGACAACATACGTCATGTATTAAAGTTATTAATTAAAAGTGTGCTAATTAACTGAAAAACTGTGACAATGTGACAATGTTGTTCAACTTCTGGATCCATGGCCTTGATCATCTCCAGACCTAAAGTCAGTGATAATTACCAGTCTGATTATTCTCATCATTTCTTTTTCACGGTGTGCAACTCAAGTTCCATTCACATAATCTTCATTTGTTTTGGCCCTAACTGTAGGAAACACAAGCAGGAAAATAACACACTAATCCTGATTAAACTTTCACTCCCTAGCCCAAGCTACACACACAGCCGATTATTAGCTAAATAAACCCTGTGCGCTGCTTGCGACATGACCGTACGCGGCTCAGATAACCTCCGCCCCACTCCTCCGCCCCACTCCTCCGCCCCACCGCGGCCGGCCTGGTTTCCTTAAGCTCCGTGCGCAGCATGACGCGGGGTTAAGCAGTTCCTCGGGAGGATTACAGAGCTGATTTTTCTTCATGTTATATGAGAGAGTTATTTTTTTAAGGATTAAATCGGACCCGGACTGTGGAATGTTCCAGTCTGAGCCAGTTCGAGAGAAACCTGGAGAGGTTAGGGTTAGAGAGATCTCTGAGGAAAGGTGAACAGGCCTGGCGTGATCTCCGCACAGTCACAGTTAAGCCGCCGTGTATTGTGCGAGGGTACAGTGCTACCCGGAGGGCTTTGTTTGCTAGTGTGTGAAAAACTTTTGCATGATCTACAGTTCAGTTACATTTCTTCACTCCTCCCAACATCACGTGACGCAGATAAACGTTGACTACAGTATCCAGTATCCAGTCTGATAGAATCAGTGCTGTAATAAATGACACATTAATCAACATTCTGGATTCTGATTGGTCGGATGATCTGATTCAGATTGATGATTTTTTTTAAAGTGAGGTTGTTGTGGAGATGTTTATTTAACATTGATGGAAGGAGTCTCCAGTGTCAGCTGATGAATTAAATTAAAGACAGAGAGAGGATAAAGACAGGCTGGAGAGGAAATAACTCTTTATAGCTGCTATAACCTAAGAGAGAACAGAAACTCACTTGTTTAAAAGTATTAAAAGTATCACATGCTGTTGTTTTGTAAAATAAAAACTGTAACTGTGGGCAGACTGCTGTGGTGGACAGAGGAGTAATACACCTGGAGACATGCTCTTATAGGGAAATAATCAGCCTCAGACTGTCACATCAGTGATGGTTCAGGCAGTAAAGTGAACTACATTTCCCAGCAACCACAGCAAACCACATGTCACCTTGTCACTAGTGATGGGTCGTTCATGAATGATTGGTTCTTTTTGAACGAGTCTTTAATGTGACTCAGAAGAACGAGTATCTCGGAGAGTGATTCGTTCATGTTCTACTGGGCGCGCATGCACAAAGCATCGCAAAACCTCCGTAGGTTATGTACAGGAAACAGAATTGAGTCGTTACCTTTGAGTCTTTGGTCTGAATCGTTCGTTCTTTTGTCACGTGACTCTCATAGACGCTATGCGGTGCAATAGATTCAAAAGAACGAACGACTCGGACCAGAAGATATGAGAGGTGAGCTGCTCATTCTGTTTATTATAATATGTCCTTAGCTGCATTGTAATATTTTCATTACTGGAACTATAGACAAAATGTGTGTACGTAGACGTGTAACATTTTATTTTATTTCTGATCAAAAGAACGAAATGAACTAAATGATTTTTTTTTTTAAAGATTTGTTCATTTTGATGAACGAGATTCAAAGAACCGAGTCACTAAAATGATCCAAACTTCCCATCACTACTTGTCACACGCCTCTAATATCACTAACACCTGTTTTGTGTTTCCCTCCGTTACTGCATTTACCTAAGGTCTGTGTTTTCACCCCAAGTTACTGAGTGTTTGCTCCTTTGTTAGAATATTGTCTGGTTTTTAACCCAGTTCTAATTCCACTTGTTCTAAGACTCTCATGTGTTTTGATTGATATTTTTGTTAATAAAGAAAGTTTGCATTTAGATCCACTTTCGAATATCTACTGTAACAGAGCGAGGTTGCAGTAGCTCCACTTTATCTATCGCACTCCATACCAACACACCATGCATGACTAGCTTGCTAACATTCTCACTAACATAATTCTGGTGTAGATAACGCGGGTAATTCATAACTATATATAGTATCACTGAAGCTGGCATTTTATATCAAGTGCAGCGTAAAGATGAACAAAACAGAAATTACTCTGGTGATGTCATGAATAATTGTACAACTGGGCAATCCGGTTTAACTTAAGCTCCGCCCCCAGTGACTCAGGCACAGCTGCCACTCATTAAGTGATTAATAATTGATTTTACGCCATTGTTGCTAGAGTTTTTCCGTTTAATGTGTTTATAGAGAATGGTTAAAGCAATACAGGGTAAGCATAAACTCTTTATTTCAAACATATTTTTCACAAAATATATGCTAGGTACAAACATGTGCTTAAAATAATCCTAATTAAATTACACCATAACACAAAAAGATCTATTTCACCATGTGTTGTTCACTCATCATCTCATCAATTTATTAACTCCTAAATATAGGATAAATATATATTTTTAAGGTTGTTAAGGATTGTCCATAACTTTATATTCATCCTGAATTATTTATAAAAAAAAAACCTTCACTGACCAATAAACTCCAGAGGTGCGAGGTAACTGAGTACATGTACTTCATTACTGTAATTAAGATAAGATAAGCCTTTATTATCCCTCCACTACACTACAGACAATAAATAGACTCGAGACAATAAATAAAAAAACTGAGATCAGCAGAAGGAAGGAAGGACCTATGATAACGCTCCGTCACACACCTTGGATGAAGCACCTGGTGCTCTCGGATCTCCTGCATGGGGTCGTTCTCCAGCAGGGGTGATATCTTGGCTAGCACGCTGCTAACTCCCACCACCTGCACTGGGTCAAGGGGACTCCTCAGGACAGAGCTGGCCCTCTTAATAAGTTCTGTCTGAAATTGAGATGCTGCTGCCCCAGCAGACCACAACAAAGAAGATGACTGATGCCACCACTGCCCACCACTGCCCTCTAATGCCCACCAATGCCCACCACTGCCCTCTAACACCTACTTAAGCACATATTTCATGTTTCTGTAGGTTATTATTAAGGGATAGTTTTTACTTTTACTCCACTACATCCTTCAACACAAATATCTGTGCTTTTACTTCACTACATTCCTGCATGGCATTGGGTTACACATCCACAGTGGTGTGCAGTATTTGAATAGTATTTGTTGAATATTGTGCGGAATTGCTTGCCTTGACTTTGCGACACATCTAGTAACATTGCAGGTGTTTGAGATCAGAAGCAGAGCGGTGGCAGACAGTGAAGAATGTACAGTAGTATGAATGAAGTATGAAAAACGCTCTTGTGAGTTATTACGAGCCTTAAGTAAATGTAAAGGTGAGTTCTTCTGTACTTTTACTCCAGTACACATGTAAATCCTGGACTTTTACTTGTGTAATATTTACCCTCGGGAGTCTTTACCCTCCTGCCCACCTCTGATCACCTCAATAGCCCTCTCTCGACATAAGCAGGAACGTCGAACATGAATTTATGTCTCCGCGGTGTTTCCTGCTAATTCTGTTCAAGTCAAAGGTCACCTGACCTCCGACCTCTGACTTCTAATAAACTTACTTTCAAATGTAGACTTCAACTTCCTGATTTAACACAAGTACGTAGTTTCTAAGCAACAAGGCGGGACTTTAAATCCAGTGTTTAGATTTCATTCATCACACACACACACACACACACACACACACACACACACACACACACACAAACAATATGATGTGCAGTGAAAATTGTCTGTGAAGAAAAAATAATAAAATAAAAGTCAAATAAAATTAGATTAACAATAAAATTTACATACAAATAAACATTGATATCAAAGATAAAGTTTATAAGGGAAAATATTGAAATAAAAATCTAGAACTCTAGATTTGAGGGGAATGGGGTTAGGGTTAGGGTCACGTCTATGTTTTGAATGCTGTCTTATTTGGGAAAACCAACACATTTTGATTACATTAAAGGAATCTTTTTTCCCCAGTAATTTACAGATTACAGATCGAGAGAGACGCAGCAGGAATGTTAATGAGAACAAAAACTACGAGTTTTCACAGATGTTCCTCAACCTTAGAGGTGAAAAAAACAAATGGATAAAAAGTGTGATGCGTCATTGATTAAATATTGTCATTGTGGTCAAGTTTCTGTAAAAGGAATTAATCATTGTGAGAGAGATGTGCTGTTAAAGGAAAATCATCAACTTTCCGGTGGTATCAGTAACAGACAAAAAAGAAACAAAGGAACAAAGACGTCACTCCTTTTTTTTTTTACATTCAGGATGTTTTTATTATATTTTTTGACTTTTTTTTTTCTCTTCTTCAGTTTCCCAATAACATTATTTCGTCCCATTCTACAGAAGCAGCGTGCATGAGGAATGCACCGAGGCTTTTTCTGCAAGCCGATATCCCTCCAGTCCCACGAAGACCCCCGGCATCAATAACGGCGTTTAAAAGCAGTACCATTTGTTTTTTCTCTTCATGGAGGCCGGAACGGTCAGGGTCGTCCTGTGAGCTCAGAGTTCTGCTAAACATGTTTTTATTTTTTTGCTGGCGTTTGTTTTTTTCCCCCATCAAATTCTTTCAGTTCATTTACTCGGGCAGGCCTGAGATACCCACAGAGCTTCGGCGTGTCCGCTGGCATGGCCAAGGAGGAAGAAACTTCACACATAAAGGCTCGATTATTTAGGGATTTGGCAGAGGAGCGCTCGCTCGCCCGGACAGCGCTCTCAGTATTCCATAGATGAGTTAGAGGAGGTTCCTCTCCTGACCACAGAGCGCTGTGGGAAAGTCATTAAAGTGGAAAGCGTCACTCTGTTCGTTCTTTCACAGGGAATTCATGAGAGAGGGAAGACGATGAGGTCCTGCTGTTAATGAGTGCCCTCTCTCTCCCTCTCTCTCTCTCTCTCCCTCTCTCCCTCTCTGGCTGCTATGGTAAAGAAGCACATCTCTAAAAGAAGCTCCAATCCGTTGAGAGCTGTTCCCATTCGGCCGACACACTATACTGGTTTTGTTCAAACCTCCCAGGCTTCTGTGCTGAAAACAATGTCTGGTGTTTGATTACTTCCTCCCAGTCAAGCCACTGAGCCATTATTCCCCTGTGTACCTGCTCCATACGCCACCTGTCGAGCAAATCAAGGCCTTCAATAACAGCTGAGAGGCTGGAGACAGGGACGGATGAGACTGCGGCTCTGTGCTTTTCACATTTCAGCCTTTTAAACATGTTGAAAAGAGACGTTAAGAATCGACTGTCCTCATTCCTGGACGGGACAAAATGTACTTTAAAGAATGACAAGGACGGATATCTCTACTTCTGATCTTTATCTGGTCGTTAAAGTGGACCTGAAGTGGGTTCCTTAGTATTATGGACAATATGATACTATTATATACAGAGAAAGAAGAAAAAAAATATATATATATACAGCCAAGCTAAAAACGGCACAGTTTAGATTTAAATAAGAAAATAATTAAGAGGTTTTGTTGGAAAATGACTGATTAATGTGTGTCAGTTTAACTCCAACTCATGGAAAAGACGTTATTGTGTTTCAGGAGAGTGACATTATTGTCCTGCATCAAGCAAATACATGAACTAAGGAGACAGTCGGATCTGAAATGACTGCAACTGGGCTAAGAACCGTCCAAGACATTATTAACCCCTGATACGATAGTGCTGAACCCTCAACTTCACCCAGGTCAGAAAAACATCTTGAAGAAGCGTGAAGGGAGATCACTTAAACACCTGGTGAAGTTGCGTGGAGAAAAATGTGCCACTTGTTAGTGAGACTCATCCGAAAAAAGCCTTCAGTTTTGTTAGGGATCATAAAGGCTGGACTTTGGAGTGATAGAAAAGGGTCATGTGACCTGATGACCCCAGACTGACCCTATTCCAGAGTGATGGGCGTGTCAGGGTAAGAAGTGAAGGACATGAAGCGATGCTCCATCATGTATAGTGTCCACTGTACAAGTCCTCTGGAGACAGTGTTATGATCTGGGGTTGATCAGTTACTCAGTAACGTTATGGGGCAATAAAATGAAGTCAGCTGACCACCTGAATGTACTGAATCACCAGGTTATCACATCTATGGAGGGTTTCTTCTTCCCTGATGGTACGCGCCGTATTCCAGGACTCAGGAATGAGGAATCGTTCTCACACATGAACTGGACACCAGAGTCCAGAGTCCTGACCTTTAACCCCAGTGAAAGTCTTCGCTGCTGGAGACGTTTACAGAGCGGTTTGATTCTCAGATCGCTGACGCAAGATCTCAGCCGAAAGGAAATTAAAACAACTCTGGACGGAAAAGAATGTTGTGACATTGCATGAGGTTGTTGAAACAATGCCAGGAGGAATAAAGAGCAAAATCAAAGCTAAAGGTGAAATAAAGTAATATTCCAGTTGATAGAGGAACGTTTTTATGGCTGAGCAGATCAAAGCTGGCTGTTGATTCTGTGTTAATTTATTCATTTCATTCTTTCCAGCTGAAATGTATAGATCAAGTGAAGCAGGTCACATGTGAGACCTGTCTGTCTGTCTCTCTCTCTCTCTGTCTGTGTATAGGTCTCTCACTCCTCTTGTCTCCGCACAGAGAGAGAGAGAGAGACAGACAGGTCTAAATGAGGCCACGGTTATGTAACTGTTGTCCGCTTAAATACATCTCCAAGAGCTCGTTTTCCACTAATCCCTTCTGCTTCATCTCTCTCTCTCTCTCTCCTGGTTCATTCAGACCGAGCCAGAATTGAGTGTTTACTAGCTAAAACTCCCCACAATCCGGTTCAGGCCAGATCCGAGGCATTTCATTATCAGCCCTTAAATATCGTCCTCTTTGCAAATATATGACTGTAATCTGATAACAGCGTACTGAGAGAAGTTGATTAGGTGTCGAGCTGTTGATTCATTTTCTAACAGCAGCTTTGACAGACATGCGGCTACAAAAAAAATCACAGGTTTATTAAAGAAAAATTAACCGACTCTTTCTAGGCATCGATTATTTAATATAATTATTAATAGTAATTACATCATTACTGTATTTATATTGTTGTTGCCCCCCCAGTCCAAGCTAACCCATTACTTACCCCTCTCACATGCTTATATGCATCATTGTGAGATTCTATAGCTAACTGTAAGTTACTAAAATCATAAGTTGTGCATATATTATATGAGAAGTATTCATATTACTGCATAATTAAAAATAAATTATAATAATAATCAAATGCTGCACACTAATGTGAAAAGTGTAGTATAAAATATTTACTGTGCACCTGGCGCCCCCTGGTGGACACCCATCCCTGTATAAATAAAATTATGTAATGTAATATGTTTTATGCCACTATAGCTCTTTGTGTTTATTTGCAGTTTGGTTGTTTTAAAATAAAATAAAACGAAATTAAATGAAATAAAAATTTGAAATGTATATTACAGCTTTACAAGACTGTAAAGTAGCCGTGAAGTGTAATCCCAGTCTCGTCCAGCAGGAGGCAGTGTACGCTAATTATTAATCATTCAGTTCCACACTGAATTTATTCCCCTCTAAACCCAACAGGGTGATGAGTGAATGTTCTTAACATGGCTAACATTATTTCATGGAATCCTTTTAGTGAATAAATGAACAATATTTTGCATTACAGTGTATAACAGATAGTTTAATCCTCAGAAGGTTCCATTGAAGCAAATGATTTTATAGGTATAAATTACACTGGCATTTCATGTCCACATGTCTGCAGCTACAAGAAGAGAAACAGAAAAGGAAAATATATTCCGTGTGTACGATTTGGCTGAATCAAAGCACTGATTGTGGTGTAGCGGTCAGCACTGTCGCCTCACACTTCCAGGTTCTGGGTTCGATTCCCGCCTTGGGTCTGTGTGCATGGAGTTTTCAAGATATTCTTCCGTGCTTTGGTGGGTTTCCTCCCAGAGTCCAAAGACATGCAGATTAGGCTGGTTGGCCTTACAAAATTGCCTGTAGTGTTTGATTGTTGACCAGAGGTCGTTGTGAAAATGGGAATAAACACAATGGTAATCACTTTTGGCCTCCACGGTCCCTCATTAGACTACAGATGTTCCTCAATAGATGGATGGAAAGCACATATATATAAGTGATTCTCTTTGTGTTACACAGCTGATTCAACTCACTTCATGAGCCTGTGCAGGATTTTTCCATGGATGGATGGTGTGGAGAAATTAACAGAGGAACAGATCCATTCATTCTGATCGTTCTCCCCAGAGCTAATTATGAACTTGAACATTTCCTCCATTGTTCATTGTCTCCCTCAAGCAGATCCTCTGTCTCTTTCTTCGCTCTGCAGTTTGTGGTTCTGAGTCTGAGGGATTTTTTCCCCACAGCTCTCTTCTTCCAGTTAAAA
>JAQMYG010000018.1:22080209-22096362 GCA_030014215.1 Clariallabes teugelsi
TATTTAAAAAGCCTATCTGTACAATGTAGAAAAGAATATAAAGATGACACACACACACTACGGGTCACGGTCTATTCTCTGACACTTTGCACCTCAAGGATCCGGGTTTGAGTCCCACCTTGGGGTCTGTGTGCGTGGAGTTCGCTCCAGTTCCCTCACACAGTCCAAAGACATGTAGGCGCATTGGGGTTTCCAAAATGCTTGTAGTGTGTGTGTGTGTGTGTGTGTGTGTGTGTGTGTGATGCCTTGGGGTGTACCCCGCCTCGTTCCCTAAGTCTCCTGAGACAGGCTCCGGGCCTCCTGTAGAGGAAAAGTGCTATAGAGCGAGAGAGAGAGAGAGAGTAAAACACACAGATGATGTGTTGGATGGAAATGATGGAAGGTGGTTCTGTAGAATAAGGAAACGTTTCACCTCGTTTGAATAGAGCTAACGGTGTGACGGTCCGTCAGCCTCAGTTGTGAGGAAACACATCCTAATTATGCTGGTGTTACAACGGCGAGTCAGTAAATGAAAATATCTGTCTATCTATCGTGTCTATAAATAATCATAATCACTTTAATAATTCACGTTTAACGTCTGATCATTTTCTGAGAACATGAGAATGTTCATAAGTAAATAGTTTGTGTAAGTGTAGGCGTCTGTGCGGCGTTACAGACCTGGGTGTGTGTTCAGTTTAAATGTGATTAAGTGTAAGATGATTATAGAATAATGTCACATGAGGTTTCTTGTGGTCTTTCAGCAGATCTCTGTCCTGTTCGACTGCAGAGTCCCCGAGTCGGGTGGATCTGAGGGAGATTTAAGATGTTTGCCAGGAAAAATAAACGCCCAGCGCCTCCCAAAGGCCAAGGAGCTGCTGCTGCCAAACAGGTGAGTGAGTTTAATCAGGTGTCGTTTTCATTCTCAGAGATATTGTGTGGATGCGGTTCGTTCTCCTTTTCATCTGGGCTTTATGCTGCGAAGGAACATTCTCTCACACTCAGGTCGTGTTACTCGCGTGAAACAGATGCAGGTGTGTGTGTGTGTGTGTGTGTGTGTGTGTGTGTGTGTGTGTGTGTGTGTAAATCCCTGTTTCTCTTGTTGTAGATGGGTTTATTTCTGGACTTTAACCCCGAGGACATGATGGATGTGGGTGGGAATGTGGACGATGCGGATCTGGAGGCTGAATTCGCTGCCATTGTGGGAAAGAAAACGAACGCTGCTGCTAAAGCCAAAAAAAACACTAAAGGTAGGGAAGAGGATGTTGGAGGACAGAAACACATTAAACACACCTGAGGGAATTTACTTCAGTAAAACATGAACTGGTGTTTTTGTGTGTTATTTTTGAGATTTAACTAATTTTAAATTAAACTAAGTTTCTCATGTCAGTATCAGAGCAGGGGGGCGTGGCCTAAGTGAAGTTCTAATGAAGGACTGTGGCCTTTGTCAGTTTTAACCAAGGAGGCGTCAATGACCTCATTGTCAGTTATAGTAAAGTGGGCGTGGTCTAAGTGACAGTTAAACATAGTGAAGGAGGTGTCTGTCCTAAAAGAGGAGGTGTGGCCTAAGTCTCATTTATAGTAAAGTGGGCGTGGTCAAAGTGACCTAGTTAGAACTAGTGAAGGAGGTGTCTGTCCTAAAAGAGGAGGTGTGGCCTAAGTCTCATTGATAGTAAAGTGGGTGTGGTCTAAGTGACAGTTAAACCTAGTGAAGGAGGTGTCTGTCCTAAAAGAGGAGGTGTGGCCTAAGTCTCATTGATAGTAAAGTGGGTGTGGTCTAAGTGACAGTTAAACCTAGTGAAGGAGGTGTCGGTCCTAAAAGAGGAGGTGTGGCCTAAGTCTCATTGTTAGTAAAGTGGGTGTGGTCTAAGTGACAGTTAAACCTAGTGAAGGAGGTGTCGGTCCTAAAAGAGAAGACGTGGCCTAATTATAATTTATAATAAAGTGGGCGTGGTCTAAGTGACCTAGTTAGACCTAGTAAAGGAGGTGTCGGTAAACACGTAGTTAAGAAGCTGTAGTTTACGTGGCTTTCAGTCACCTTAAAGAGGCGTGGCTTAAATAACTGCTGCTTTTTTCAGCCCCGTTACCGATGGAGGATATCGCGAGGATGACCGAGGCGTGCATGAAGGACCTCGACGACATTGACGATGATGGCACTGACCTGGAGGGTGATGAAGATCTCCTGGTATTTTCACTTTGCTTTTCTTGCTAGGTTTTGCTTTTTGAGTGCTGTGTGTGTGTGTGTGTGTGTGTGTGTGTGTGTGTGTGTGTGTGTGTGTGTGTGTGTGTGCACATATGCATGGTGTGGTATAAGCAGTGTGTATTCTTTGACTGTTGTAGGCGGAGCTACAGGAAGTGGTGGGTGAAGAGGAAACTGATTCTGGGGCAGAAACTGCCACCTCGCCGGGTACTGAGGAAACCGGGACAGTGGAGCTGGAACCACAGGTACCACAGGTACCAAAACAGTCCTTATGAAAACGTGCAGAATGACGCACACAGAATGACCCACATGCATTGTGTGTTAGAGTTAAAATTGTTGTTTAAAATGAAATATGCATTTGGCAAGGATAAAGTAGCTTTAAATATTTATTTTATTCTTGTTTTTTTTTTTTAAACTTTAGTATTATTAAATATATGTATCATTAACTGCTACAATGTTACTGCTAATAACACTACACTAAAGTCACTCTGAGGTCAAACCCAAAATTCAGACAATGTCGTGTATACACTGATGTCACTGTTGTTGCCCCGCCCACAGGAAATGAAGGTGCCATCTACTCCCTCCACCACTGCACCAGGAACAGTAGCAGCGGTGGGTCTTGAACACACACTTCAGGAGAGAATCGTCATGTACAACACAGCTCTAAAGAACGCTAAAGCTGCGGGAGAGTCGGCGAAAGTCCGCCGCTACGACCGGGGGCTCAAGGTGCCGGAAATATGCCATCTTAGTATCTGATCACTTTTGTGTTATTTTGTTTACTATTATTAATATTAATAATAATAATGATAAGAATGTTTGTTTTTAAACATTTTTTTTCCTCCAGACTCTCCAGAGCATGCTCGCATCCGTACGTAAGGGAGGAAAGATAAACGAATCAGAGATCCCGCCTCCGGTAGTGTCTGGTAACCGTAGCGATGCTGTTGCTCCCTCAACTCCTCCTGCATCTGCACCGTCTCCAGCTGAGTCGGACAGCGCCGTGGAGACCACACCCGTGTCCCCAGAGACCGCCTCTGTACCCACGCTGCCGGTCTGGATGAGCACTTATCTGAAATCTGCAGAATTTTTTAATTACGCTTAAGCTCATGATTAACTTGATTTATTGTAAAGATGAAATTTTAACATTAAAAAATGGTGCATTAGGAAAAAAGCTGAGCATCAGATGGTCATTCAGAACTGATTAACCAGGAAAACGGGCTTTCTAAAAACTATTGGGTTGGAAGAGTTTATTTATGTGATTTACATAAAATTGAATCTAAATGAAAACAGATTTTTCTGTTTACTTGCGCATGCTGCGGTTTAATGTCCAGGATGTTGTCATGGTTTGTGCCCCGCCCACAGAAACTGAAAGTGTCCCCACCAGAGACCTCGTCCGTTTCCATGGAGACATCCACGCCACCTGCCAGCAGTGACAGTCCGGGTTGTAAGGAGACGCTGTTGGAGAGACAGAAGCAGTACAGGATCGCCGCTGTGAGGGCGAAGCAAGCCGGAGATCTGGAGCAGGCCAAAACACACATGAGGAGCAGCAAGGTGAGTGGAGTGTCTGCACCCGTCTGTCTGCACCCGTCTGTCTCTATCTATCTCTCTGTTTGACCGTTCCTCTGTTCTCTAACTACACCCTGTTTGTGTTTCTGTATCGGTCCCCCTCTGTCTTTTTTCTGCCTGTCTATCTGAACCTGTCTGTCTCTCTGCCTGTGTCTTTATTCTTATACAGGTTACACACTCAACTTCCTGTCTGTCTACTTGATTTTGATTGATCTCTTCGTCTCTCTCACTGTCTCCCTGATTGCCTATATGTCTCTCACGCTTTCTTTGTTTCTCACTTCTCATCACCTGTCTGTCTGCATGTCTATCCAGTCTGTCCAACTCTCTGTCTCTCTGTTTGACCGTCGTTCTATTTATTTATTCTCATACTTTAAGTATATTTTATGTATTTGTCTTTTTTCTCTGTTTAGCACATCTCTCTCTCTCTCTGTCTCTCCCCCTCTCTCTCTCTCCCTCTCTCTCTCCCTCTCTCTCTCCCTCTCTCTTCCTCTCTCTCCCTCTCTCTCTCTCTCTCTTTCTCCCTCACTATATATAGACTGTATATAAACCAGACCCTGTTGTGGCCTTGTGGTTTCCCAGCACTCGGCTTTTTGTGCAGATCAAGATAAATGTCTGTCTAATTCTGCACTTTAAAGGCACATGTTTCTAGATGTGGATGTGAAGTTGTGTGTATTATTGTCAAAGTCAGACATCCTGCTTTCTGCTCGTCTCAGCACGAACACACTAACCGCTTTTCAGTCAGGAATGAGAGTCACAAGGGGACGTTACCGAGCGCTGCTCCTGTCTCTCTCTCTTTCTCTCCGCTCCAGAGTTTTGATGCTGCTCTCGCGGCGCTGGAGAAAGGAGAGAGCGTGGACCTTCATCACCTTCCTCCTCCTCTGTCCGGAGGTGAGTCGAATCCATTCCACAAATCATCTCCATATAAATGGTTTATGCTTTCAACTTCCTGTTAGTTGGAAGTCTGACCTGGTCAGAGGTCAGAGGTCAATAAGAGGTCAGTTGGGAGTTGTTGAGCTGGAGAAAGTGCTAGAATAATGCAAAACTTCTAACTATGAGATCTGTTAAATTCATAGCTAAAAAATGATAATACAGAATTATTTGTGAATAATGAAGGGAAATTTGTTTAGTTTATTAATAATGTCTTGTGTTATTTATTTATTTTTTTTTTTTTTCTTTTACCACAGGGACGGAAACTGCTCCCAAACCAACTGTAAAGATTTCCCAGTCGACCCCGAACATGCAGGGTCAGCACTGTTTATATACTTTCATAAAAAAAATATTATTTTAATATCTAATGAAAAGTATTTAAATTATATTTTTTAACAAAACAACTTAAGCTAGCATGCTAGCGCAGGTTAACTAGCATGTGGCTGAGGAGAAAACCGTTTCCTTACGCCGTGACGGTGTGACCTAGCATGTGACCTCAACGTTTGTTGAGAAACTTAATTAAAAATAAGATTGGATGTTTTTTACAGCCATTATAACACAGCTAGGTAAGTTTTACAGAAAACACTGACTGGAAATGTTTGCTAGGGATTTAAGAACCTGAAGTAGCGCTGTTGCTAGCTTACGATTGACAAAAAATGTTTGTGAAATGACTGAAAAGTGTCATTAGCATGCTAACATGGATAAGTGTTGGGCTAAAACTAGCATGATTTCACTGCTAGCTAATATTGAATGAGAAAATAAATATTGTGTGTGTGTGTGTGTGTGTGTGTGTGTGTGTGTGTGTGTGAATGATGACATTATGTGCCACATATGAATAATAGTGTAATAGATATGTTTATAGTACAAAGTGACATGGTATTGCAGTGCATTATGGGTAATACACACGACTCTTAGACCTCAGAGAACAGTTTTATCTCCTTTTTGTTATTTTATCCGTGCAGCGCCCGAAGCGGCGGTGACTCCGCCCGGCCCGGTTCCGCCCAAAACCGTTTTAGAAGCTCTGGAGCAGAGGATGGCGAAATACAAAGAGACATGCGATCAGGCTAAAGCTACCGGCGACGACCGCAAAGCACGCATGTACGATCGCATCGTCAAGGTAACCGATCACATGACCCATTCATCAGTAAACGCAGAGTGTAAGTGGGTTTATTAAACTTTCCTGCCGTCCACAGCAATATCAGAGCGCCATCCGGTCACAAAGAGCAGGACGAGCTGTTAACTACGAAGAGCTGCCAGTACCGCCAGGTCTATCTCTCACACACACACACACACACACACACACACACACACACACACACACGCGTGCCATGTTTCTGTAAATGCTTATTTGTTTGTTACTGCGATCAGGATTTCCACCAATCCCAGGACAGGAGGCGGTTAAACCCGAGGAAGGTTTGGCTGCTGCTTTGGAATCGGCCAATAAGCTCACCTCTAACGAGGCGGAGGGTGGAGATGAAGATGAGGAGGAGGAGGAGGGGGAAGAACCAGAGAAAAAAATCAAACAGGTGTGTTTCTTTAAATAAAAGCATTCATTAAAAGGAAGGAAAAAAAATATTTGCAAACAACGATGAGTGGGCCCGAGCACCTCGCGCCGTTGCCCTCAAACCTCCTAATAGACAGTGGACACAGTGGGCACGCGCATTTAAAGGGGACATACCAATACCAGTATGACGTAATTTTAGAATAGGGGTCATTTTATGCCAAGAACTTCAAGAAGTCTCAGATGCTGAGGGGGAAAAAAGGCATCGTCTTTCAATGTGATGTCACTCAATATGATGTCACACAGAAAATTATATTAAGCAGTGATGATGACGTAATAGCCATTATGTCATTGTGCCGATGTCCTAGTGCTTGGGCCCTAAACATGGAGATGTCAAGACAGGATGTGATAGGCAGACGGAAAGATAAACAGATGGCTGGTTGAGGCATGGAGAAAAAGAAAACACATGGACATATAAGTGGAGAGAAAGACGAATGCTTATGGAATAAAGATGGAGAGATGGGTGAATGCTTTGAGGGAGAGATAGATTCATACTTAAGTGTAGATAGATGATGGGATGAATGTAAGAATGCAAGCATGACTACGGAATTGTTTGGAAGAAAAGGTGCGTAGATCGATGGACAATTGACAGAAAGGTGGATGGATGGATGAATTCTTAAAGAAAAGACAAATGGAGAGATTGTTTTATAGATGAACGTATGTATGTTTATATAAAGATGGATAAAAGAAATGGATGGATGCATAGACAGCAGGAAGAGACAGCTGCAGAGACGTTGATGGATGTCCAAATTAGAAATAACGAGATGGAAACTTGGAGAAAGATGGACGGATAGTGGATGCTTAACTAGCCAGAAAGATAGAGCATGGTTTAAGGAGACAAAAATATGGATGGACAAGCAGAAGATACAAATGCATAATAAACGTGGATGGATGGATGGATGGATGGATGGATAAAGTCACGTATGTGATATAGACAACACATTCCTTTATGTAATGAGCGTACAGTATAAAACCGATGATGTTCTCTCTGATGTTCAGCCCAAAGCTCCAGCAGCCGCAGTGGAGAAGCAGAAGAAGCCGACCGTCGTAGTTCCTCCGATGGTCCAGCATCCTAAAAGATCTCCTTCACCTTCGCCTGAAAGAACCACCAAGAAAGAGAACCTGTCTTCCACAGGTCAGTAGGTCTCCGTCACTCTGTTCTTCCTCCTCAGCATCTTCAGCAGAACAGGAGTCGTAACTCTGCTCCGTTTCTCTCCCTCAGTGACGGAGCAGGTGGAGATGTTGGAGGCTCGGAGGAAGCAGTACATGAAGGCGGCGCTGCAGGCCAAGCAGAAGAACGATCTGGAGCAGGCCAAGGGTTATTTACGTACGGCCAAGAGCTTCGAGCCGCTGATCAGTGCAGCACGCAGCGGCAAACCGCTCAACCTCAGCAAGGTGAGAGAGCAACAACCCGCAGATACAGCAGTGTGTGTAGGAGTGTGTCTCATGGTGGTACGGAGGGATGATTAGATAGAAAGAGTGGATTGCTAGGTAGATGAATGGATGTATGGAAAGTTTGATCAAATTTCATGGATGGATAAATAAACAGAGAGAGATACAGCAGGTGGGTGGATTAAATGAACAGTATAATATATGGAAAAGTAGATAAATAGATGGATAGTTTAACAGATGGAGGATTGATAAACAGATGGAGACGAATAGATGGAGAGACAGTTAGATGGATAAATGATTAGATAAACAAATGGATAGATTGTTGATTAGATGGACAGTCTAATGGATCTGTGGACAATTTGGAGATGAATAGATGAATGGATGGATGGATGGATAAAGAGATGGAGAGTTGGATAGATGGATGTTTGATTAAGAGGACAGATGGTTTGATTGTGATTGATCATAACATGGAGAAAGTGCGGGTGAATTAACAAATACAAATGTGGTAATAATAATAATAATAATAATAATACAGAGGTGTGTGTGTGTGTGTGTGTGTGTGTGTGTGTGTGTGTGTGTGTGTGTGTGTGTCAGATCCCGTCTCCCCTGGCGGATGAGGACGAGGACTTCATCATGGTAAATCGCAGCGAGGTGGAGCTGTCTGAGAGAGGCGAGGAGGTCTACGCTCAGCTCAACACCATGCTGAAGGAGCAGTACGAGGTGACATCATCGTGCAGTGACATCATCACAGAGGTCATTACAGGTCGAATCTGGGTCTGGAATCTGATACCAGGTGTTTATTCTTTGTGTTTTAGAAATGTATGAACTACTCCAAGCAGTTTAGTCACATGGGGAACGTCTCTGAAACAACCAAGTAAGAACACACACACACACACACACACACACACACACGCACACACACACACACACAATGAGAGGGTTCAGCTCTGAGGTTGTGCTTCTGCTCCTAGGTTTGAGGACATGGCGGAGAGATGTAAGAAGAGTCTGGAGATCCTGAAGTTGGCTCAGACCCGAGGACTCGAACCTCCGAAGCACCACTTTGAGGAGAGAACGTATAACACCGTCAGGTCCGCACACACAGCGTCCACGTCAGCTTCTCACATCCTCACACACACTGAGTTACAGACTAAAAGTCAACCATTCTAAAAAATATTTGTGATCAGAAAAATTGTTTGTTTGTTATTAGAAAAATTTTATGTTACCTTATAATCTAAAAATAATCATCTCAAAACAAAACGAACAAATGGGTAAAAAAAAAAAAAATTGCAAATAATATAAAATAGTAAATATAAGAAGTAGTAGTTAATATAATTTTTTTAATTTTTTTTATTTGCTTTTATATATGTCATATTTTTTATTTTTGCATTATATATGATATTTGTTTATAAACAAAAACACTCACAGTTAAAAATGAGAGATTTTATTTTCACTTCACTCACTCGCCCGCCGTCATTTTCACTGAAAAATTAATTGATTCATCAAATAAATAAATGAATAAATAAATAATAAATTTCTAATCCATCTGCAGGTAAATCTAAAAATATTTCATAAAAACAAGCAAATACATTTATGAATTGCATATAAATAGAAATAAATACGCATAATTCAGTACAAATGTAGATACATGAACATTTTACACATTTATTTTAAAAAATGGAAATCTTACATTTACAAATTTTCAGACTTGAGAATATGGCTTGAGATCGCATTAACTGTCATAATTTATTTTTTATTTATTTTTCTGTGTTTATAAAACTCTGAGAGTCGTTATTTTTATTAGAGAATATTTTACAAATTGATTTTTAAATTGAAAATACTGTATAAATCTGGTTGAGATTAAGGCCAAGGTGTCACATTAGGAAGAAGTTAAAGGGTCTGAATACAATGTGAATAAATCTAATGTAAAAGTGTGTGTGTGTGTGTGTGTGTGTGTGTTTCTGAAGGATATTTCCCGAGCTCAGCAGCACTGACATGGTGGTGATGATCGTTAAAGGAATGAACCTTCCCGCTCCTCACGGTGCGTCTGATCTGTGTGTGTTTATGTCTTTAAACTGATCGGAGTTAAAGGAGGAAGTTGTGCAGTAATAGTGTCATGTGACGGATAACGAACTCTCACGTCCCCCAGTGTGACTCTTAAAGCTCTGTCTATCCAAAAGCCTGACTGTAAGGTCCCTTTAATTCCCTTGTTTTTTCATTTTCTGTCCACTAGGTGTCGCATCGAATGACCTGGACGCGTTCGTCAAGTTTGAGTTCCCGTACCCGAGCACAGTGAGTGTCTCTGAACCACACTTGCTTTGGCTGCGTCACACTCTGACCTCATTAGCCTCATAGCAACAAATAATATATTAATAATATTATAACATGGACACAAAAACAAGTAGTTTTATCTTTCTCTAATAAACAAGAAACATCCTTTTCTTTCACACTATAGATCTTAAACTTGCTGTACATCATACAGATAAATCTGTACAGTCACTGAATAACAGTTTATTATCGAACACACTTTAATCCATGTAATGTGGTCTGTTCCAGGATCAGCCTCAGAAACACAAAACTGCAGTGATTAAAAACACCAACAGCCCCGGTGAGTCTCCGAGTTCATCAGCTTCTACGGAAAACTAAAATGAGTTATATTCCAAACTTCATTTCAATTCGATTCTCCTCCTTCTGTTTATAAACTTTTTACATTTTCTACAATAGATTTTTTTTGGTAAATCTTACAGCTGACTCAATTTGGATTTATTAGTTACCATTGTTGTGTGTAACGCGTTACAAAGTAACGTTTTTGATTTAATGAGTGATCTAATGCCTTAAGTCCACCAGTTAAGTACTCAGTTACTCAGTTATATTTTCAAAAATGTAATCCGTTCTTCAGACAATTTTCAATGTGTGTGAAAGTCGTCCTACAAGCCCCGCCCCCAATAACCCGCCCTCCTCTGTTATTCCTGCTGTTAGCAGTTAACAGATTTTGGGCCAAACTTCACTGAGTGATGATGGTAGAATAATTATAAAGGTCTTGACTAAAACAACATGCATGAGGAATCACAAAGGAGTTTTCATTTTCTGCAGTGGAAAAGTACTCGAACTAGTTACTTTTATTAGAAAGGGTAATGTAGAAAGGGTAATGTTACAGGGTAATGTTACAGGGTAACGCTGTAATGTAACTGATTTTAATGACAATAATTTTGTAATGTAATTAAACAGTAACGTCCCCCAAAACCGTATATCCTTCTTCAGTTTCAGTTGGACACACATGACTCGTGATGTGACTCTCAGCTTGTTAATGTGAATTATTTGACCGCGCTTCTCATTTTTGACGCTGTAGAGTACAACCAGAGCTTCACCATAAACATTAACCGCAACCACCGCGGCTTCAGGAGAGTGATTCAGTCCAAAGGCATCAAACTGGAAGTGTTTCATAAAGGGTGAGACGCAGAGACACTGAAACACGTAAACGCTCCATATGTCTGCTGAATATAGATTTATTCAAATAAAATACATTGTGTGTATGTGTGTATGTGTGTATGTGTGTATGTATGTATGTGTGTGTGTGTGTGTGTGTGTACGTGTGAAACAGTGGTTTCTTGAGGAGTGATAAACCTGTAGGCACTGCGAACGTTAAACTGGAAAAACTGGAGACCGAAAGCGAAGTGCGCGAGATAGTGGAGGTGAGCAATGACTGATTCACTTACTGATTCACTCATAGACTGATTCATTGACTCATTGATTCATTCACTCAGATTAACTGTCAGACTACCAGACTGATTCACTTATTAATTCACTTGATTAATCTTATTAATCTTAAAGTTAAACTTATTACCAGGTAACAGATTCACTGACTTTCTGATTCACACTCTTACTGACTGATTCACTGACTCACACTTTTACTGACTGATTCACTGACTCACACTTTTACTGACTGATTCACTGACTGATTCACTAACACTGACTCACTCTTTTACTGACCGATTCACTGACACTGACTCACTCTTTTACTGACTGATTCACTGACTCACTCTTTTACTGACTGATTCACTGACTCACTCTTTTACTGACTGATTCACTTACTCAATGATTTAATCACTGACTGTCTAACTCACTTAACCTATGAACTTAATTGATTCAGTAACTTATTCACTCAAGACTCACTAACTCACTCCATAACAGACTCACTGACTCCTCAACTCTTTAAGTGACTCACTAAATACCCACAGCCCTGATGTTCTCTGTGTGTGTGTGTGTGTGTGTGTGTGTGTGTGTGTGCGTGCGCACAATTTAGGTGATGGATGGCCGGAAGCCCTCAGGAGGTCGTTTAGAGGTCAGAGTTCGTCTCAGAGAGCCCTTAAGCGGTCAGGACGCGCAGACGGTCACTGAGCGCTGGCTGGTACTCGACCAATCACACGTCAGTTATCACACATACAGTAAACAAACCGTTAATGATAACGAATGTGTTGCCGGCGATTAGAGATCAGAGTAAACGTGTTGTTGAGGTCGTGTCCTCTGTCTCTTCTCTCCTCAGTAGGTCTGATCTTCACCCTGACTGCTGCACCATGACCTCACACTCCGACACGCTGCTGTTACAGAGTTTGGGAGAAAATGTCACACACTCACACCAGAACCACACTGGAGGAAACATCCGGAGGAAACACACACACACACACACACACACACACACACACACACACACACAGTGACTTGTTACACAGAGGGATTAAATGAATGAAGTCACATGCTGTATATTGTGTCGCACTTCCGCACCGATACCAAAGCGACGCGTGGCGAGGCGGTGCGCGAGGCGGTGCGCGAGGCGGTGCGCGAGGCGGTGCGCGAGGCGGTGCGCGGTTCTTTATCCTGCTGTTTAATAGCACAAAGTCTGCTGTAACTCTGACGCTCAACTGACTCGTCTATGCAAAAACGCTTTTCTGTCCGCTGCTGGTTTTATAAACTCGTTTGTACGTCCTAACGCTGATTCGCTGCACGGAGAGACACGGGTTTAACCGCACGCCAAAGCCGTAATCCGCGTTCACGCCAACACAAATGATCACAACACACACACACACACACAAAGCTTGAAAGCACTGCTGCGTTCGCGTTTAATACTGCGCAATCTCTTCTTCCTGTACCGTTTCCTAAGCACCCGCGTCCACTTCCACTGGTCCACGCCCTCAGACGACCTCCGGTTGACCTCCACGACCCAGACACAATGGATCAAAAAGTCCTCGAGCAGAAATTTCGCTCTCTGATTTTTCTGTCTTAGATTGTCTTAGAGCGCCACCTGCAGGACTGGAGCACCTGTACGTGACGGCTACATAAAGTCGTAAAGGTTGTTTCTTTTTCCTGCAAAAACACTCACAGGTGTCGTCTTCTCACGAAGTACGCTGAAATGTTAAAGAACGTAACGTTATTTTATTTAAGTTTAAGTTTGTTACTGTGTGTGTGTTCACACTTTAGCAGAGTTTAAACCTTTTGATTTAATCATACGTTGAAGCTCCGCATCACAAACCTTAAGCAATAAATAGTTTGCTCGTGTGAGCGGGCGGTTCTGTAATTCAATTAGAAAGCAATTGTGGTTGTTGTTGGCCGTCAGATTTTTGTTTTTAATATTGAAAGTGTTTTTTTTTTTGTTTGTTTTTTTAAATCTCCGTAATAACATTTTTTTTTTCTAATGTAGGTAAGGTAGAGATTTCAAGCTGTAAAACGTGGTGGAATTGGACGAGGGTGTGTTATAAACATCAGGATGAGACACACGTGCACACACACACACACACACACACACACACACACACACACACACACACACACATACACACACACACTTCTCAGCTGCTCTTCTTGCACTTTGATGTCACGTTGGGGTTCTGTCGCTCTTCCGGCTGTTAGCCAAGTTTACACATTCTGCTCTGTGGGAGACTTTTATTGTTGTCGTAATTATTATTATTATTATAGTTATTATCAGTGTGAGATTTTTCATTTTAGATAACTTATTATATCGACTTATTATATCGACTGAGTCTTGCCAAGCTAACTGGTTGCCATGGAAATATAGTCTAACAGCTTTCACTCGTCACCGCTCAGCCGTGTGAGCTGATAGTCGGTCACACACAAAGACGTCACAAATATTTAACACGCAATATTATCATAAGCACTTCCGAATCGCAGAGCGAAAACTGAAACCTTAAACATTTGAGAGAAAACAAACTCTTACGATTAAAGACGTGGTACGGGCAGCAGCGTGCGTTGCCATGGTAACGTAACGAACCATGACAAGGTGCTGCGCCATCATGAGACCAAATTACAGAAATCGCTTTACGAATATTTATGCTTTAGTTTGTAGTTCCACTGAGTCGAGCTGAGAAAAATGTAGCTAGTAATTAATTAACGTCACTCAAACACACACACACACACACACATGAATCATCACATACCGGTGATGATGTTAAATCATTTCGTTCATAAAGTTAATTGTAAGGGGGCGGGGCCTGGATGCGGGCGGAGTCATGTAGACCAATGCTGACGGGGAAAGTCCTATAAAATTTCATCGCTCAGTTACGCAGCGAACACACGGGTGTGGTTCATCATCGTTTTGTCTTTCACCTCATAACGTCACCGCAAATCTGAGCCCCGAGTCCGGGGACGATCCGCCAAAAAGACTATTTCACTTCTTTATCGTTCTTCCATTTCACACGTATTAATGTCTTGTGATTTCTGTTTTTATTTTTTATTTTCCCTAAAAATGTTTGTGCCATTCAAAAATTATTTATTGTGTCTATGATTTACGCCCCCCCCCCCCCCATCCTCCAATCAGCACTGAGTTTAACTCACTCTCTTACTTTGGACACGACATTTCCTTCTGAGAAAGCAATTCCAAAATTCTGACACACACACACACACACACACACAGGTGGAATTACATAAGTCTGTGTATGTGTGTGTGTATAAAACATTGACCGTGACAGATAAACATGATGTTGTGTTTCTCTGAAAACTTGAGCCGAGACTGTTTTCGGACTGTTGTAGAAGATTTGTGAATAAAAACCTCTTTTAAAGATTAAAGACGACTTTTTATTCATCTTTTTAATGTTTATTATAGAAAATCAACCTTTAAAAACCTGCTTCTCATTAATCAAGTTTATTAAAGTATGAATAACATTTATTAAATAATCCTGGACTGCTGAGATTCCTGTTCGTCTTTCTGATATAAACGCTGTAAGCCCCGCCCACACCACGTTTCTGTGACGGCTACATAAAGTCTTAAACCTCCGCAGCGGAAATGAAAACTTTTTTTTTTCCCCGTTTAAAGTTAATTTTTTTTTAAATTATTTTTTATTCACTTTTAATTTATTTATTTTAACTCTTGAAAATCAGAGCCTCGGCCTCAGATCGCGACGTGAAGCTCAAATTTGGATTCCTGTCCTGGTCTCGACCTCCTTAATGTGTGGTGTGAATTTGGGTTGATTTTGAGGAAGTCGGATTTTTCACCAAAAAAAAAACAAAACACAAACTAACCCCTTATTGGTTTTTCTTTTTGGGTGAAAAATCCGACTTCTTCCGATTTTATCCAAATTCACACCACAGATTAAGGAGGTCGAGACCGGGACAGGAATCAGAGTCTGACGTTCCCATGACACTCCAGAGCCGAGATCCGAGGCTCTGATATTCAGTGTGTTCCGGTCGTTCTCAAGAGATTAAACAAAAATAAATAAACTAAACATTTAATGTTGCATTTTAGGTTTTATTAAATGTATTTTTATTCACTTTCAGTTAGTTTATTTTTGTTCAATCTTGTGAGACACAAATCGAGTTCCAAATTTGTTGGAATGTCCGGAACACCCTGAACATCCGAGCCTCGGATCTCGACTTTGGAGCGCGATGGGGACGTAAAACTCTGATTCCTGTCCTAGTTTCAACCTCCTTATCTGTGGAGTGAATTTCGGGAAAATCAGAGAAAGTCAGAGTTTTCACCCCCCCAAAAAAAATCAGTAAGTCTTTGTGCTTTTTTTTTTTGTTGGTGAAAAATCTTGACTTCCTCACAATCGACCAAAATTCGCACCACAGATTAAGGAGGTTGAGACTGGGACAGGAATCAGAGTTTGACGTTCCTGTCACACTCCATATCTGAGAACCGAGGTTCTGATGTTCAGTGTGTTCCGGTCATTCCAACAAGATTGATCAAAAACGAATACATTAAAAGTGAATAAAAATACATTTAATAAAACCAAAAGTCATTAAATGCAAAAAAATAGTTTTCACTTTATATACTGCATGGCCAATGAGAATGCAGCGCTGTAAGCCCCGCCCACACAATGTTAATAATAATAATAATAATAAAAAATAATAATTATCTTTCAATTTAATCTTTTTAGAGGCGGCACGGTGGTGTAGTGGTTAGCGCTGTCGCTTTGAACCGCCAGGGTCCGGGTTCAATACCCGGCCAGACTCGATTCCCGTCTCTGTGTGCATGGAGTTTGCATGTTCTCCCCGTGCTTGATGGGTTTCCTCCGGGTACTCCGGTT
>JAQMYG010000018.1:22125878-22138186 GCA_030014215.1 Clariallabes teugelsi
ACACTATACATGATGGAGCATCACTTCATGTCCTTCACTTCTTACCCTGACACGCCCATCACTCTGGAATAGGGTCACATGACCTTTTTCCATCGCACCAAAGTCCAGTCTTTATGATCCCTAACAAACTGAAGAGTTTTTTTCTGATGAGTCTCAATAACAAGTGTTTTTATTTTGGACACACAGCTGTTTAGTCCTAATCCTGTGAGTCCTCATCACACTGTGTGTGTGTGTGTGTGTGTGAGTCTAAGTGATCTCCCAGCAGGTTCTCCATCTGTGGGGTTGAGGGTTCAGGACTGTCCTTCCAGGGTTTAATAATAAAGTCTCGGACAGCTCTTAACACAACTTCCCCAAAATAACTCCTTAATTTAAAGTTCGAGCTAAACAGCCTGTACTGTACCTCTGAGTGCTATAAACCACTGACCCTGGAGGCCCTTTAACACACTTCACACACTTGAATAAACGCAGAGCAAGAAGATGCAAGTGTACAAGACCTTTAAAAATAAGTGAAAGGATTCAAGCTGGGATGCAGAGAAGGAATTCCTCAGAAGTTCTGAACTGAAACGCCTCATTGTGTAAAAGTGCATGCTGAGAAGAAATGAGTGTACATGCACCAACCAAAATAAAAACATCAGGAAATGATTTATATGTTCACAGACATGGAGGCTCAGAAATAATAATAATAATAATAATAATTTTTTTTAAAAATCCTCAAGCAGCTGTTATAAAATTAGAGAGAATCTAGTGCACAGGCTCGAGAGCTTTAAGGAGATAAAATGCACGTTTTTCAGCGTCTCACCAGCTCGTCCTGCAGATCCTTGACCCTGTTCATGACCTTCCTCGCCTCGCTGACGCACACAAAGTCGACGGGTTTGGCTTCAGGGTGAGATAGTTCGGACAAAACCACGCTCAGGAGGAGAAACAGGGCTTCTGCAGACGCCGACATGGTGAAAGAGGGAGACAAAGAGAGGAACGAGACGAACGAGACACACCAGGCATAAATAACTCGATCAAAATGAAATGAGCAAGTAAACATCAGACACCGATCGACTGAGTAGAATGAGATAAGGGAAGACTTGGAAGAAGAAGTATGGAGAAATGAAAGCAAAATAAATAAATAAACTTAAAATTATTATGACGTCATAGTGCGGATTATCATGATGGGATAAGCCAGTCAGATAAGCCTTGGGGATAAGCCTTTGTCGAGCGCTGTCACTCTTGTGTTACACCACCCCCCCCCAACCCCTACAGGGAATTTACATTTAGGCATTTGGCCGACGCCCTTATCCAGAGCACCTTACATTTTTATCTAATTAAACATCTGAGCAGTTGAGGCTTAAGGGCCTCGCTCAAGAGCCCAACAGGGACAATTTGGTGGTCGTGGGATTTGAACCTGGGACCTTCCGAACCATAGTTCAATGCCCTAATGACTGAGTTATACCTGGCCCCTCCCAGAAGAACATCCCACAAGAGCTGCAGTTTTGGAGACGCTCTGACGACAGTCCTCTAGCCATCACAACCTGGAAAAAGCTTCATTTGTTGCCTGATAGATCCCACCCACTTCCAGACACAATTGTAACAAGATACTGAAAATGAAACTACTGTGAGAACGGCTAGACTGTGATGTCTAGACGACTGGGTCAGAGCAACTCCAACATGGCAGCTCTTATATGAAGTTCTCGGGCTGCAGTGGTCAGGACATACCAAAAGTGATCCAAGGAAGGAGAACCGGTGAACTGGCGACAGGGTCATGGGGGTCTAGTCCAAGTCATAATAAAAGGATTGTTGCGTATGCACCATAAGTGTATTAAAACATCCCAGAACAATTTCTACTACTGTATATTGAAATTAAAGTGCAATTTTCATGGAGCTTTTGATATATAAAACATAACACAGGATCATTATTGTGCAACATTTTTTACAAAATAATCATTACTAAGAGTAATTTAGTTATTACTAAATAATTTAAAACCCCACAGTTATAAACAGTGCAATTATTTTTTAATTTTGCAATCTTCGTTGAAATATATTTTTAACTTTATTACTTTTGAACATTTTTAATGGCATATACGGCTCCTGCAGATTTTTATTAGCATTGCTAGGAAAAGAATCTGAAAGCTTTATAATGTTAATCACTAAAACCACAATATATTATAAATCACATAAGCTAAAATAATAATAATAATATTATAAAGTACAGATACTGGACTTTATTTTATTGAAATACAAATCTTTAAAAAAAATCTTATAATAAATGATTCCATTTAAACATGTTACAATTTAAAAAACATAACTGTATAATTAATCAATTGACCAATTAATTTTAAATTAATTTTGTTACTAAGTGATTGATTAATTGATTAATTAATATAAATTACAACATGATATCTAATCACTCCGCCTTAAACCCTTTAAAGACCTCGCTTTAACACAACACTGCAGCTGACACACACACACACACACACTCCTCACTCTGATGCGCTACACATCACATAAAACCAGCCTTTGTCTGTCACATACACTGAACATCACTGCACCAGGACAGTCTTTCCTTCACACATGCCGTTGTTAGAAAGCCGGGGTCAGAGGTCAGGGTCAGCCATGATAAGACGCCCCCTGGAGGGACAGGGTTAAGAGCACTACATACAGTGGCAGCTTACAGTAGTCGTGCTGGGGATTTGAACCCCCAACCTTCTGATAAGTATCCCAGAGCTTTAACCGCTGAGCCGCATCTGCAGAAGTAACAAGTAACAGAAGTCTGTGAAACTGAAACTTTCTCCTACCAGACTTTATAACACTCCTGTACACGCCACCAAAGGCCACAGTTATAACGCACTAAAGTCAGTATACAGAGACACGAGACAGACACCGATCAGCCATGACCGTAACCATGATCTCATGATGAGCACCAACAGGACCCAACACTACCCATAAGATACACCAGACAAACAGGTCTAAACTTACAGCACTTAAAGGATCTGCTGCTGGCGTCCCGGTGCCGGAAACCTCAGCACACCTTCAGAGGTCTTTCGAAATCATGCCTGGGGGTCAGAGCTGTTTTGGTGGCACAAAGGGAACCTACACAATACCGGGATTAATGTTTCACCATGATGATCAAGACACACTCTCCTCAGTCTTATTAACTATGTTAATAAAAAAGCAAAGAGCAAAGAGCAAAGCACAGAATCAGTTCATATGCTGATGACACGTCACTTTTCTCACAAATATAGTATAGAAATACATAATTCAATACAAGGAACCATCCACACACAGTGGAAACACATTAATCAATAAACTGGACTAAATCCACTACGCTCTCTTTCAACACAATGAAAATGTTAAAAGCTATAAGCACCGACTTTACGGCACCATCGATCCGAGTGTCGAAATCTGCACCGAGCTGTCAAACCTACATAAACTCAATGTTAACAAATTATTGAACACCACAGATAACAATGTATAACACCCCCCCCCCCACCCCCCCACTGGCAGAACTGAATCCATAATAATGACGATGCTACTCAAAACACACGAGTTATATTCAATAATCATTTCTGTACCTCGTCGATATCACAATAAACATCTTTCCAATTTCTACAACTCAGATCCATTAGACGTTCTGAAACCAACCCAAAAGTCACCACGTAAGACTTCCACTCATCAATATCAGAACTCCTGAATATCGCACCTCCAGCTTTCCAACATATATAAATAATACCCAACTCAAAAATCAGCATAACATGTTAAAAAAGTAAGATATCACAGGTAGCAGGAGTTTTAGCCACAAAGCCGCGCGCGGTAGCTGATAGCATTAATCTGCACCTGTTACAGGACCGCGGGTCACGGGACGTTCAAACCAGACTACGGGAATCCCACACATGCACAAATACACACCAGATGATTACATTAATGCCGTATGAGGCTGAACACCAGCTGCACACAACAGCACTTGATTAAGGAACAAATGATGAAGGAAATTATCTCATTTCTGACATCACACCCTCCGGCTCTCCGCTTCACTCCACATCACAAAATCACACCACAATCATTTTTCTGACGGAGCTAACCATCAGCAAGGAAAATAACATTAACATTACAGGTACTGAGCAGGGCGTTCAAGTCAAAGCGGGACTTTTGAATGTATAGAAAAACTGAATACAGTACTGAGAATAAACACTCTCTTAATTTCTCTATATAATCAATACCGAGAGATAAATAGATAGATAGATAGATACTTTATTGATCCTGAAGGAAATTACAGATATCAAGCAGCAAAAGAGACAGTAAAGAGATTAATAACTTAAAATATAACTTAATTAATTACTTAAAATATAATCATTGATAATAATAAGCCATGATTATTAATATAATTCATAGTAATATATTTTAAAATATACATATTTAAAATATTTAATTAATAATAATAATAATAATAATAATAATAATAATAATCCTACTTAATTAATAATTTAAATATGGAAATAATAATAATAATAATAACAATAACAATCCTACTTAATTAATAATTTAAATATTTAAATAATAATAATAATAATAATAATAATAATAATAATAATAATCAACTTTATTCTCTACTTAAAAAAGTACAATTGAATAAGAAACACTCCAATACTAATAATCATTTAAATTATTTTAAAACGTTTTAAGTATACATTAATCTGTAATCCTGTAAATCTCCACTTTAAGTGTTAGTATTTAGACGTGAGCGTGAGCTGCGTGATAACGTTACTCACGTGTGAAAGTGTGAGCGCGACACACTCCCTGATCATCATCCATTCCATTGAAGAAAGTCTGCATTAAAGTTGAGACTGAGCCACCAGAATGTGTGTGTGTTACATTTGTATAATGTGACGCACTACACACACACACACACTCACACACACACACACTCTCTCTCTCTCTCTCTCTCTGTCTGTCTCTCGCCCCTACTTGCTTTGAACTGTTCCTGTGTATCTGTTACCCCTTCCTTCCCAACACACACACACACACACACACACATAGTTTAGCCTTATCAGATCCTTTATGTCCTTTCACTTTAAGATAAAAACTCGTTCCCACGCGTATACCTAAACCTACAACCTCCTGCAACGTTTGTGCAACTTTCGATGTGCAAAACCAACAAGAGGTCAATTTTGTTATGTTAATGCTGTAAGTTAATGTTTAACAGAACAGATATCACCGACGTGGCCTTGTATCAGAAGAACGATCCATTTCTAATAATTTTAAAACTAAACATTTTAATTATTGTGAAGCTCAGAAAAAATAACGTCCACATGAAGCTCGACACGGGCCTTTGTTAGGTTTATTAAATCAGCCGTAGCAAATGTCAATGAACGTACGTGTGTGCGTGCATGTGTGTGTGTGTGTGTGTGTGTGTGTGGGTGTGTTTGATCCCCTGAATCTGGTAAATGTCTCTGTGTAAATGTTTAAGCTTCCATGAAAAGGGCAAAGACCATCACAGCTACCGGCGCTCTGAGCTCAGCCTTGTTTAAATTTCTCTTCCTGTAAAAAAAACAATCCATTTTAAGTGAAATAAAGTCTCACTTTTCTTTACTAAAGTCTCCACTTATCTATCTATCCAAAAATGGATTTCCTGCCAGTTTCCTTCATTCCGAATGTAGCCGATATGCAGCTGACACGTGTTTGTATCAATATCTGAACATGTTGACTTTAAAGGAGTAGTGTGTAAAGTTCGGCGCCCCCTACTGCCTCTGAGATGAACTGCAAATGCAATTCACTTTAGCTACCTTTAAACGAACACTAATATTATACCAACAATAATCTGAATAACAGCTCAAATAAAAAAATATATAAAAAAGAGCACCACTTCAGTCTCGAGGGTCTGATCCGATCTCGCCCGGCCGGAAGGAATTAAAGAGACGATTAGCTTTCATCCCTTCAGTTCGCTGTCTCCTGGTCGCTTGAGAAGCACCGATTGGATGGATTTCTGTCTCAAATTGATGTGGTACAGCATCTAACCAATCAAGGAGGAAAGTGTATCCATTCATAATGCAGAAGGCAGAATTTAGAGAGACGACTTTTCTCTCTTCTATTTTGAGCGTGTAAACACATCTTATCAGATCGGCATCCATGTAAACAGTAAGTTGTAATCTTTAAATGGAATGATTTCAGTCAGAATTATGACATTCTCTAGATAAACATAGAGAAGGAATTATCTTTCTCTTCCATCTAACTGCCCCCGGGGGTGAAGATTACATGACAAGTAGCTGCATTTTTGTTCTAATTTTTTATTTTATTTCAGTTACAGTGGAACCTCGGATTACGAGCATAATTGGTTCCGGAAGCGGCTCGTATTCCAAAACACTCGTAAACCAAATTGAATTTCCCCATAAGAAATAATGGAAACTCAAATTATTTGTTCCACAGTCCAAAAAAATAAATACATAAAAATAATTTACACAAAATATAAAGTAAAAATAAAACTTATTAACCTGCACTTAAATTCAGAACTCTGCAGTATTGAGAAAAACTTGTTTATTTCAAATGAAGCAAAAAGTATTGCAAAATGATAGAGAATATTTTGTGCATTGTTTCTCCGAGTCAAAGAAAAGCGTTTGTTAAAAAGCACAGATGCATGCTATTATGTCAAAATTTGCTGTGATTTTGCAAAACGCTGTAACTCCACCTCCCACACATTTGTCACAAATTAGTTCAAGGAAAAAAAATATGAAGTTTTGTTGCACACAAAATCTTTTTAATTCCAAACACTGTTAGTACAAAAACTCCAGTTTACATCATCATCATCATCATCATCATCGTCCTCTAGCAGATTTAGTTTTACTTTGGTACTTAAAGACATTATTACAGTACAGGTATGCAGAGTTTAACATCCGCCCTGTCCTTCTACCACTATCAATTGTTTATTAACGCTATTGTAACAGCAGACCAGACAAAATAAACACCACACACACACACACACACACACACACACACACACACACACACACAGGGGATTAGTCCAAGTATTGAAGAAACAGAGGATTTCAAAATACTCCGACTCAGTGTAAATTCCTTCTGAACCATTTTCAACAAAATCACGTGATAATGACAAACAAAAAGTAAACAGCACAGCTTGAAAGAAATAGAATTGAAAGAACTCACTGGAACAGAAAATTTTTTTTCTCCAAATCATGTAGCTTGAAGCAGAAATTCTATAGAGTTGTCCTGCAGGTTTATTGAGTTCTACAGAACTGAGTAAAAATTCTATGCAAAAAGCATCTGGAAGCAGAAGTTCTACAGACTCTTACTGCAGGTTTAATAGAAATGAGTAAAACTAACACAGAACATGCGGCTTGTTGCAGAATTTCCATAGAGATTTATTGCTCGTCTATATAAGTTAGATAGAAAGTAAGTAAAGAAAATTCCACAGAACACACACCTTGAAGTGGAATTCTATAGAGTTTGATTGCATGTTTATAAAGTTCTATAGAACAGAGTAACAAAAATCAATAGATAGAGAGATAGAGTACTTTATTAATCCTAAAGGGGAATTGTATCGTTACAGCAGCCAGTTCACATAATATACACATTTTTAATTGCAATGAGGAAAAAAAATTACAATTAAGGTGCATTAATGAACACTGTTAACAATTTAAGGTGCATTTAAAAGAACATGCATCTCGAAACTACAACAGAGACTACATGCTGTAGAGTTGTATCGCAGGTCTATAAACGTCTATTAAACTGTATAAATATTCAGCTTGAAGCAGAAGATCTGTAGAGTTTTATTATAAGGAGTTTTCTAGACTGGGTTTAAAAAAAAGTACAGAAAATGTAACTCGGAGCAGAGTTCAGTATTGAAGCTCTTTACAGCTCTATAGACCTGAGTAAAATTCTACATCACACACACACACACACACACACACACCCCGAGGCCGAGGCTTTACAGTCCTCCTAACATTCTACAGAATTTCGATTGAACTTTATTTAGTCACATTCTTTAATAAATAAATAAATAAATAATAATAATAAATAAATTAATTAATTAATTAATTTGGAAAAATGCTGCAGAATAAATAAATAAATAAATGAACAAACATCTTGGGAAAGTGGAAACCCACAGTACGTGTACCTTAATGACGTCACACATGCACACCTTTCACTTAAGTGCTTCATTAGGTCCTGCAGTGCTTTACACCTGTTAGCTGGATACCGGGTTCATGCAACAGTGTGTGTGTGTGTGTGTGCGTGTGTGTGTTACTTAATATATTGGATATATTGGACGCTCTAATTGCGATGTCACGTGGAATTTCGGTGGGAACCGGTGACGGAAGCCGCATTGCATCACATCATCAGTAGTCTGGATTCACACACACACACACACACTCTGCCGGTGTTTCGCCCATCAGCAGGCTCTCGGTGTCGGTGCGCGCGATGGCGGACGCGCCGCGCTTTGTTTCCGCTGCTTCATTGATTAATGATTGATTAATTGGGTGTCGTCGCGCGCGCGCGCTCTGAATCCGGATCCGGCGCGAGAGCAGATCCGAAGTTGGACGTCGTGACGCTTTTTTTTTTCTTCTTCTGTCTCTTCCTGATCATCATCATCATCATCATCACCACCCGGGGCTTTAGGGGGAAGAAGCCGGATGGTTTTAGTGACTCGGTGGTGGTGAGATGCGGAGCTGCGCAGGTGACCAGAGGCGGGAAAAGAGATAAAGAAGAAGATCAAAAAGAATAAAATCCGCAGAGAGAGAGAGAGAGAGAGAGAGGTGAGTGGCTTTAATGTGCAACCTGTTACTGATGGCTGCATCTTCTGGCTTTTTGCAACAGGCTGCTGAGGAGAAGATCCGGAAAGAAAGAAAGAAAGTGAACGAACGCATCATCATCATCATCATCATCACACACTCCTCCATCATCCATCCTTCATTATTATCATCACTCACCCTCTTCTCCTCCTTCTCCTTCACGTCCACTCTGAAGGTCGGCTTGGAGAACCGGAGCTCAAGGGCACGATCATTAATCATCAACTATAATCCTGAAAAAAAACATTCAAAATGAGATAAAAAGCTGCTTTTATTCCCAGGTATCGTAAGCGGAGCGGTGAAGGTGTTGTAAACCTTAATCGTTAATGTTTTTACTTCCAGCTCTCTCCTCGTCTCACCGGAGGAATAAATGCGCAGCTCCATGAATCACTGCTCAAAAAAACTTTGCATGTTGGTGACTCCGTGTCGGTTTGTCCATCTGAGGTCAGAAATCTTTATCTCATGACATAATCTTGCACTCACGATTGTAGATGAATTTAGGACAATGTGTGTGTGTGTATGTGTGTGTGTGTGTGTCCACTTTGCCCTAATTATGCATAAACCCTGGCTTATTTTGTCCTCCTTAATCTAGAGCGAGGGCCGAGTCCATCATGAGGTCAGCTTAGAGCGATGTGATGGTTTAGCAGGAAATGGACGAAATGTGTGTGTGTGTGTGTGTGTGTGTGTGTGATGAGGTGTGAGTGGAGGGTCAGTGATTGTTGTTAACGAGAGAATTCTAAACAATGTAGTCAGGACTGCGTGAACAAAGTTCCTTACGTTATTTGCTTGTTTTTGAGCTTCACGCTCGGGCTAGCGGGCGACAAGTCGCTCGAGGTTGTTGCACGCCGCCGTGGTCCGTCCAGTCTGCATTTATGTCTGCTTAGAAGTCTGAGTAAACAAAATCCACATTTTAAATGTACTGTACAGATTACAGACGACACCATTAATACACATCTCCTTTGTTGCTTGACTTTTTTAAATTTTAGATTAAAAAAAACAAAAAAAACAAACAAACATGCTGTTTATAACAACCGTTATAGCTATACAGCATGTACAGTATGTTCACTGGAGGCACTAATGATATACTTACAGATCATTAAAGTCTCTATACACATTTTAGGAAGGAAGTGAAGAAACGTCGCACCAGCTATGCTACAGGATTGGTCAGAGAATCCATCTTTCAGATTTCTTGCAACTTTACAGTGATAATCTTTAAGCCGAGATGAGAAAATCACAGCTTTGTCTTTAAATCACGGCTCCCGCAGCTCATACTATTATAAAACACTAACTAGTACACCTACCGCTAACGTGGACTTTGGGTAGTTTAGCTAGCTAGCGCGGGTCTTCAGTTTAGCATCATGGTCCAGCCATGTAAACCGCTAGGAGAAAAAAGAACCATGGCTTACAGTCAGTATGCTGTTTATCATTATGGTTGATTTTCCTTGTTAGCTTCGTCACGTATGCGCGCAGGATGAGTGACTTTACTGGTTTACATCTTCATTTTTGTTTGATTGATGTTTGTGAAGACACAACCCTCCTATTTTATCCTTGCTTTGGGACCGACGCTGCGTCCAGGTGTTGGTGGGGTTTGGGAATCGGGTTCCTTGCGCATGGCGGGCGAGAGATCTACCACTGAGCCACCAGCGCCCATTGGTGGAACACAAGCTAACAGAAGGTTTTCTGATCAAAGACTATTCACGTCTTATTCGCATTTTATTATTTTATTCTATTGTATTAAATATCTGGGAAACTAGCGACTAGCATAATTTCGTAAACCTTTAGTTTGTTTCTATATGTAAATCGTCTACCCTAAAAGTCCCTCTAAATTGTGTGGTTACCATAGCAACACTCTGCAGTACTTTTCAGAGCTGCTGTTAAAAGAAAATATTCATTTATTCTTTCATCTTCTGTACCGCTCATCCTGGGTCACGGGGGGCCTGGAGCCTATCCCGGGAGACTTTGGGCACAAGGTGGGGTACCAATCCATCACAGGGCACACACACACACACACACACTATGGGCAATTTGTTATCGCCAAATAACCTAATCTGCAGGTCTTTGGACTGTGGGAGGAAACCCATCAAGCACGGGGAGAACATGCAAACTCACACACAACCCATAGGCGGGAATCGAACCTGGACCCTGGAGGTGCGAGGCCACAGTGCTAACCACTACACCACCGTGCCACCTCTAAAAGAAATTAATTGCTAAAAAATCTGTGTGTTTATTTAGTAATATTCAGACATTAATATAATGGCGCTAATAAAAATCCTTTTATTGCAGTTATCAGGCGTTTCAGCAACAGGATGCTAATGCGCTAATCACAACCACCAGAGAGAGAGAGAGTGGGAGAAAGAGAGAGAGAGTGGGAGAAAGAGAGAGAGAGAGACGTCCACAGTCTCAGAGACTCTTCCCAAAGCAGTGTTTATTTGAAGTGACAAAATGAAGCATGCTATTTCTATTTCATAATCCTATTTCATAATTTAATATTTGGTGGGGAAAAAAAGTCAAGCGTCCCAGGTGCTTTGTTTTTTCATCTGCATAAAATATGGCGCTTATCAGATTCGACCTCTTTTGCTTTATTAATAAAAGCCAGCCGGGGTTTAATGGCGTAACGCGCACCAGTCGATCGTAGCAATCATCTCGCTCTGTTTCAGCATTTAAGTCCTTATGATGTATAAATAATGAGATCAAATTATTTTAACCCTGGCACAGAGGGGCATCTGTTTCCCCTCCTGCGTGAGTCGGTAATACCCGAGCGTAATGAGGCTTTACTCTCCACCTCCAGGTGAGCGAGCCGGCGGCAGATAAAGAACAGAGATGCTCTGAACTCGTTCAGACCTGCACGCTGGATTATTAAAAGAACATAAGAGAAAGTTCTGTAGTGAATTGGGTCAGTGTGTTAGCGCTCAGGGCTTCAGAGCACCTCGTTCTGACGCTACAGGGCTGTTTGGGCGTCTGTCGCGCGAGCCTCAAGGACGGAGCCGCGGGTGGTAATGAGGAGGTGACTTCGCTAACGAGAGATTGCGAAAGAGCACGATGGATAATTCTAAAAAAACAATGTAAAACATTCTCGTAAATGAGGGAAATGAATCAAACTGGAAGGAGGTTGTTAAAAAGAGACGTGTTTACATTACACACCAGAACCGTCATCCTGTGGGGAACAAATGAGAGCAATTCCAAACATCAATGATACAATTTAATGTTCTTTCTATCCTGTAAACTCATTACACACATTTCATATAAAACAGCGGAACATAAACCCTCCAGAAAAATGTGGCTGAGAAGTTGATGGATAAAGTTGTATTTGGTTGCTGTGAGCCGGAACTGGGCTCTGATTGGACACTTTGCTGGGTTGTGAGTGGAGACTGTGCTCTGATTGGTTGCCGTGGTGTTTCGGGGTGTTTTTTTGGATTGTGCTCTGATTGGTTAGATTGTCACTTAAACAGCCCCTATTATGCGTTTTCAAATATGATCTTTCATGCAGTGTGTCATGTAGCTGTATGTGAACATAAACTATCTGCA
>JAQMYG010000018.1:22140310-22151006 GCA_030014215.1 Clariallabes teugelsi
GACGACTCGTTCATCTGAGTCATGTTAAAGATTCGTTCAAAAAGAACGAATCGTTCATGAACGACCCATCACTAGCTCAGATATGACAGATTTACATTTTTTTTATTTTTAAGTTAACCTAAAACTACTTCTATACAAAAAGAGACAACAATAGACAACAGACAACAAAGAGCTACAGAGCGACAAACACAACAACGCAAGATGTTTCAGTACTTTTGTAGTAATGCGGTACGAGTTGAGGTCGTGGGAGGAGAAACAATTTGACCTTCCTGAGTAGCAGCAATGATTTAAAAATACTTTGTGCAAAAAATATCAAGAAGATAAATATAGTGCAATATTGTGCAAAAAGAGAAGATCGGGTCGGTCGCTATGAACAAACTGTGAGATGGTTGTAGATCAGAGTGTTTGTGCACGTGTGTGTTTATCAGTTCAGTCCTGATGTTATTTAGATCGTCTGAGTGATTTGTGTGTTTATGTGTGTTTTATCAGTCGGAGGGTTTGTGGGTCTGGATGTGAGGCCTGAATGCTTCGGTACCTTTTTCCAGATGGCAGGAGGGTGAAAAGTGTGTGTGTGTGTGTGTGTGTGTGTGTGTGTGTGTGTGTGTGTGATGGGTGTGTCCGGTCAGCCACGATGCTGGTGTCTTTGTGGATGCGGCGTGTGGTGTAGATGTCTTCAGTAGAGACGAGAGAGACCCCGATGATCTCCTCTGCTGTCCTCACCGTAGGTCTTATGGTCCAACATGACACAATTCACAACTCAGACAGTGATGCAGCTGCTCAGGATGATCTCGATTGTAGCATTTGATCTGAAGCTTGATGTTTCCCAATCGTTCTGAAAGCGCCTGTAGTTTTATTCTCCGCACGCGGCTCTTTACTCTCTCTGACCTCTGACCTCAGTGACAACAGGAAAAAATCCTCCTCTGAGAAAAACGAGTCGTCATAAACACATCTATCGGAGTTAACACAAGGAGACGTGAAGCAGATTCATCACCTTTACCTCTGAAGCATCGCGTAAAGATCCTCGTACGAGACCCGCAGCAGCAGCATCACGCCACAGGGAGAACGCCGAGGATACGCCGAGAGAGAGAGAGAGAGAGAGAGAGAGAGAGAGAAAGGTGATAAATGTGCACGGAAAAAATAATGAAAGATAAAAATGGATGAAAAAAATAATAATAAAAGCACATTGGAAAAAACTAGATCAACCAGAAGAAAGAAAGAAATTCATGCAAGAAAAAAGGAAAGATAAGGAGACAGAAGCTAAAATAGTGAAAGGATGGAGGGATAAATAAGTCAAAGATCAGAAAGAAAAAAATGGAAAGAAAACACAAATTAAGGAAAGAGAGAAAATGGAGAAGAAAATTTTTTTAAAAATTAAGGGAATGAAGAATTGATAGATAAAAAAGGAAAGAACAGAAAGAAAAAAGACAACCAGAAAATGCAAAAGAAAGAAAGAAATAATGGATAAAAAAAAAAACTTAAAAAAAAAAAGTTTAATTGAATAAATTAAATGAAAAAAAGGAGAAAGAAGACAACTGGAGAAAATCAGAAGAAATGAAAAATGTCTATATAATGTTTGGAAAAAAGGAAGAAACTAAGAACAGACAGATGAGAAAGAAGGAAGAATGAGGTGAAGAGTAACGAAGTAATAAAATGAACATAACATAAAATTAAAAAGTCAAAAGTCAAAAATATAGAAAGACTTGAAAAGTGAAATTGACTCTGCTGATTGGTCAGCTGGGGTACCGCCCACAATGACATCATCACCCGGCAAATTTAAATCCACACATCGTATCCGTTCGTGTAAAAACATTCTTTAATTTGAAACAGTTTTTATAATTAACATTAAAAATATAATAATAATAATGATAATAATAAAAAATCTGTCGTTAAGTGTGAATATTAATCACGTCACACGCGTGACCTCACGTGGAAGAAAAACAGAATGGAGAAGTGGACTGTATAAAGGGAATACGGTTCAGTGTGTGTGTGTGTGTGTGTGTGTGTGTGTGTGTTGCTTACACTACGACCATGTGAGGGGAAAAGTAGAAGAAAAATAAACAGAACAAACAAAAGCGTAAAAATCCTGGCACCCTGTTGCTCGGTGCTAGCGTGTTGTTAGCGTGTTTGTTAGCGTGTTGTTAGCATCTCCGGCTCTTTTTAACGTGTTCAGAAATAAACGTCAGGTTACGGCGTTTAAACCTCCGCGCGCTGAGTCATCATCGGTTCCTCGCAAATTTATAAAAAGCCATTAAATATTGATTTTTTTTTTCCTTTGCGGTATTTTTTCACACATTTAACACTAACGTCCTCCCACGTGCTGAAATTCGGGATATGAGGAGGACGGAGTTCTCGGGCAGTCGTAGTGCCCTGATTAAAGCTGCAGCGCCGCCGAGGCTGTACAGGATGGCGTAACGTCTGGGGAGCGCCGGAGACGGAACCTGCCGAACTCGGCCGAGCCAGGAAGCGGAGCGCGATCTCAGTCGCATCACTGTTGGAATCCCGTGGAGGGGGGGGCGGAGTTGAGGGGGGGGGGGGGTATTAGACCTGCTCTCTTGATCTACACTGCGGTAGTGACTCAGCTCAAGTAGTTGTGTTCACTTGTGTACGTGTGTGTGTGTGTGTGTGTGTGTAGGAGAAGCAGAGTAATAAATATAGAAATGAAGCTGCCCACAGAGCGAGGTTGCTGAGCTGCACTCGGTCGTGACGGATAAAAGCAGCTTTAGAGGAGCTGATGAAGGTGCGAACGGCCTCGTTACCTCGCACACAGGTGGAGGAGCCGCGCTTCGGCCCTGGACATCATCCAGCTCCGACTCGACGACAGAATGCGGCTCGTCTCCTGCTGTAAAAACAAACCAGACGGGCGTCTGTCATCGGGTCTGAAGTGAAGACTCTCCAGAACCAACAGCATCCTGATTTCAGCGCATTAATCAGCCTGGAGCGTTTCCAAACCACAAACTAAACAAACATCTTACTGATGTAGAAGGACTTTTTTTTTTAACGCTCTGACGGATTCTTTGTAAGGACTCTGTCACGCCCCGACGGAGACCATGAAGTTCCCACGGCGTCCTAAAAATATCAGAGAATGCAGCAGGATGAGATGAAAAAATGTCCATTTATCCAGTTCACACCACTTCCTAGTCGTGTCCCTGTCAGGTTCCCAACACGTCCATCAGGTTGTCACTAATTTCCTCTCACACACCTGATCACACACTGAGTTTGAGCCAAGTGATGGTGTGAATTAGACCCAGTGTTTATACTGAAATGTTCTGATCGTGACGTTGGTTGTCGTTATTGTGCTGATAACCGAAGTGGCCTGGACGGACCGACCGTGGTCACGGCACGAGCCTGAAGAGGACACACTGCAGTGACGTCTCCATGCGTGTAGTACGTCAGTGAGACACTAAGACGGGTCAGTTACACCGTTAGCTGGTCCGTGCCGTCGTTACTGCGTCCGTATTAAATTATATTATATAATTCAAACGTCCCAAAAAAAAACAAAAAAAAAACAGTACAAGTCGAGGGAGACGACGGTTACCGGTTTGTCCTGCGCTCCTGACGAGCTGCACGTCTTCTTACTGCGTTCACACTAGTATTGTGTAAACATGGTGGGAAAGTGACGAGGTTTAAATAAAAAATTATAATAATTTAGTTATTTCAACATATTTATTATTTTTATTAAACAATTTTGTGTTTATTTATTGATGCACTAAGTGTGTGTGTGTGTGTGTGTGTGTGTGTGTATATATAGCACAGCCTTTGTTTATTTTAATTTGAAGGTGTTATCTATCTATTTATCTACGTCACATACAGTTGTGTGCCAATATTCATCTGCTTTCCTTCTCCCTTTCTTTATTCCTTCATTCATTTGCTTGTTTATATATTTACATGTTAGAGTAAATATTAATTTTTTTGGTTATTTGTTTATTTAATTATCTATCTATCTGTCTCACCTTTGCTGAATTCTGTATAAATATACTTCAAAAACAAGCTTCATTAATATCAACAACAAACAACAAAACTACAAACACGTTACAGCTGAGGACAAAAATTCCGCATCACTTTAATGAGATCTGTTTTACTGTAACACGTGTATCGTGAAAAGTTTTGTTGACGGTAAATAAAAAGCGAATTACTCACTCCGCAGTATTAATAAATACGTTTGTAAAGAGTGCAATAGAATAAAGCCAAGTAAACTGTAATTATAATCATCTAACCGCTTTCTAATGAACACTCTCCGCCTCCAAACTTTAGGCCACGCCCACTCCGCCCAGTCTGATCCTGACAGATGATGATTTTCACTCTGTTTGTTCACACTGTGAGTTTATAGACATCAGTGAGACGTCCAGCTCCAGGAAACACATCAACCTGTCAGTTAGAGGAAGGCACAGATTTATCTCCTGTCTCTTTTCCTCTTTTCTTTACGTCTGTGGACTAAATGCGGACACGGCGTGAATATTTACCAACTCTCACATGACTTCTGTCAGACTGTGATGCACAGCTGCACACTCGAGCGTTCCAGTTCAGAAGAGACGCAGGAAATGGAGACGGAATGAAAGTGTTCTGCGGCACTACGTCTCTCACCTTCTCTGTCTCTCTCTCTCCGTCTGTCTCTGTCTCTCTCTCCGTCTCTGTCTCTCTCTCTGTCTCTCTCACCTTCTCTGTCTCTCTCTCTCCGTCTGTCTCTCTCCGTCTCTGTCTCTCTCCGTCTCTGTCTCTCTCTCCGTCTGTCTCTCACCTTCTCTGTCTCTCTCCGTCTCTGTCTCTCTCTCTCCGTCTGTCTCTGTCTCTCTCCGTCTGTCTCTCTCTCTCTCTCTCTCTCTCTCCGTCTGTCTCTCTCTCTCTCCGTCTGTCTCCGTCTCTGTCTCTCTCTCTCTCCGTCTGTCTCTCTCTATCTGTCTCTCTCTCCGTCTCTGTCTCTCTCTCTCTCTCTCTCTCTCTCCGTCTGTCTCTCTCTCTCCGTCTGTCTCTCTCTCTCTCTCTCTGTCTCTCTCACCTTCTCTGTCTCTCTCTCTGTCTGTCTCTCTCCGTCTCTGCCTCTCTCTCTGTCTCTGTCTCTCTCTCCGTCTCTGTCTCTCTCTCTCTCTCTGTCTGTCTCTCACCTTCTCTGTCTCTCTCTCTCCATCTGTCTCTCTCTGTCTCTGTCTCTCTCTCCGTCTGTCTCTCCATCTGTCTCTCTCTCTCTCTGTCTGTCTCTGTCTCTCTCTCTGTCTCTCTCTCTCCGTCTGCGTCTCTCTCTCTCCGTCTCTGTCTCTCTCTGTCTCTCTCTCCGTCTGTCTCTCTCCATCTGTCTCGCTCTCCGTCTCTGTCTCTCTCTTTCTCTCTCTGTCTGTCTCTCTCTCTCCGTCTGTCTCTCTCTTTGTGTCTGTCTCTCTCTCTCCGTCTCTCTCTCTCTCTCCGTCTGTCTCTCTCCATCTGTCTCTCTCTCCGTCTCTGTCTCTCTCTCTCTCCGTCTGTCTCTCTCTCCGTCTGTCTCTCTCTCTCCGTCTGTCTCTCTCTCTCTCTCTCTGTCTCTCTCACCTTCTCTGTCTCTCTCTCTGTCTGTCTCTCTCCGTCTCTGCCTCTCTCTCTGTCTCTGTCTCTCTCTCCGTCTCTGTCTCTCTCTCTCTCTCTGTCTGTCTCTCACCTTCTCTGTCTCTCTCTCTCCATCTGTCTCTCTCTGTCTCTGTCTCTCTCTCCGTCTGTCTCTCCATCTGTCTCTCTCTCTCTCTGTCTGTCTCTGTCTCTCTCTCTGTCTCTCTCTCTCCGTCTGCGTCTCTCTCTCTCCGTCTCTGTCTCTCTCTGTCTCTCTCTCCGTCTGTCTCTCTCCATCTGTCTCGCTCTCCGTCTCTGTCTCTCTCTTTCTCTCTCTGTCTGTCTCTCTCTCTCCGTCTGTCTCTCTCTTTGTGTCTGTCTCTCTCTCTCCGTCTCTCTCTCTCTCTCCGTCTGTCTCTCTCCATCTGTCTCTCTCTCCGTCTCTGTCTCTCTCTCTCTCCGTCTGTCTCTCTCTCCGCCTGTCTCTGTCTCTCTTTCCATCTGTCTCTGTCTCTCTCTCCGTCTCTGTCTTGTTATCACTAGTGAAATGTTTATTCTACACTACATTAGCATGTTTCTGGTTGTTTTTGAGTGCTTCTTTCTGGTGTGTGTGTGTGTGAGATCGGCGTAGTGGATGAGGCAGTGTGTTTGAGTGTGATGGATTAAAAACGAGGACATTTCTCTCGAGCCGCGTCCCTATCGGTGTGAGGATCAATACGGTGTTTCACAAAATGGTGGCGAGTCAGCGAGCGTCACATCGACCAGTGGCTTCTGTGTTCACGCCATGTGGCCTGGTCACTTCATTATAGAGCCTACAGCGTGTGTGTGTGTGTGTGTGTGTGTGTGTGTGTGTGTGTGCACCAGTCGAGCCACAGCCTGTGATATTCTCTCTAGATCTGTACAAACCTGATATATTTTCCAGTTTCCTGATGGAGAGCTGTTCACTCAACAAGTAGGAAGTTTCACGTGGAATTTGATGTTTTCCTACATGATATAATATACAGTATATGTAGCATAAATCCGCATAAAGATGGCCGTCTGCATTGTCATATGACGCTAACGTTACGTTTTCTTTGCATGGAACTGAGATACGTGTAACACCGAGCTAGAATTCACACGCGTGTATCTAACGTGTCTATTCAACAAACAGGTAACTAGAGTTAGCATAAACCCAGAGTGTTGAATTAAGACCGCGCGGTGTTTCTGTACGTCCAGCTGGACTCGAATCAACTGTTAAAGGTGTTAAATCAACACCGGGGGTTTGCACTGTGTGTACACCGTTACCGTGAGGCGCCACGTTTGCCTGGTTCTCACTTGAACTCAGTGCGAAGAGAGCGTGTTTAATATGATGTCATCGCTTTGAGGATGATGAACTGCGCTGTGATTCTCTAACGAAACGTGCCAGATTCCTGAAGATGAAGAGCCACAAGCCGGGGGTGAAGAGTGACCTTCCTGATCATCCATCACTTTTACTGGTTCCCCAAAATGTTCTCAGAACAGCTGAGGAGCACAACTTTCTCCAGGATCACCTCCATGGCATCACCATAGGCTGAACGTGGGTGGAGCTTTTTCGAGGACATGAAGCACCGCGGTCTGGACGTCTGCGTCACCGTTCATCCAAACAAAAATGAAATGCAAGTTTCCCTGGACAAAACTCACTTTCTGTGTTTTGGCAGAACATCAAAGATTTCATGGCTCTAATCTAATGATGATGATCCTCCTGAGAAACCAAAAGCCAAAGTCAGGCCTGTGGAGTCAGCGTGCCAGTCTGAATCTCAGTCCAGAACCCCAAGGAAGGTGTAGATTTCCTGGATCAGACTTGGATATACATCTACGTATTACAAATAACTCTACTGTTCATGAGTATGCTAGTTTTGTCCAGTTACTTTTGAGCCTCGTAAAAATAAATGATTGTAATTCCTAAAAAAAAAAATAAAAACATGGTAACTCCTCTTGACTTAAAACCAAACTTCAATCACATCTTGATCGCTTGGTGTTGGATTAAAGAGGCCCTGACTGTCATAATAACATAATGCGAAACAGTAGCGGTAAGGGCGGCAAAGGCTTAACAGGTGGATGAGGACCAGAGAGGATAACAACTTTTACACACACACACACACACACACACAATCCCAGATGGTGTAATGACTCGTGCTGTAATGTCGAGGAGCCTCTTGAGTTCGTTTTCTTCTTCCTCCTTTTCTAAAAGGAGAGCTCGGCGTTCGGTGTGTGCGTGTGTATGCGCGTGCGCGTGTGTTTTGACAGCGCAGTGCCGCAGTGTCGAGGAGAACATGAACATGACCCCTGCGGTGACAGCGAGGTGAGCTACAGGCCCGCCGCTGAGTCTCTCTCGCTTTATAATAAATGAACACTGGCTGAGTCACGCTGTAGCAGAACAACAGAAACCTGCCGGGTCTAATCGACTTCTTTAAGACAATCAGGAGAAATGTATCTCTCACGTCTCGAGTCACGTCTCCTCGCGGCCCAGGATGGAGCAGGAAAATAATAAACCCAGTCTGGGCAAAACATTACGTCACCGCTTGGACTCAATAACTTGAAGAGGTTTTGACTGCAGGGATTAATGTTTATTCGGCTGACTTCATTTTATTGCCCCATAACGTTACTGAGTCTAGACCTGATCACCTGATCAACCCCAGATCATAACACTGTCTCCAGAGGACTTGTACAGTGGACACTATACATGATGGAAGCATCGCTTCATGCGCTTAAGTCCAGGATCAACGCCGCCGTCTACCAGGAGATTTTGTAGCACTTCATGCTTCCTTCCGCAGACGAGCTTTATGTGGATGCTGACTTCATTTTCCAGCAGGACTTGGCACCTGCCCACAGTGCCAAAAAAAACACCAAAACCTGGTGCAATGACCGTGGGATTACTGTGCTTGATTGGCCAGCAAACTTGCTTGACCTGAACCCCATTGAGAATCTACAGGGCATTGCCAAGAGAAAGACGAGAGACATGAGACCGAACAATGCAGAAGAGCTGAAGGCCGCTATTGAAGCATCCTGGTCTTCCATAACACCTCAGCAGCGCCACAGGCTGATAGCGTCCATGCCACGCCGCATTGAGGCAGTAATTGCTGCAAAAGGTTCCCAAACCAAGTACTGAGTACATACGCATACTTATACTTTTCAGAGGTCCGATATGTTCTATGTACAATCCGTTTTATTGATTGCATGTAATATTCTAATTTTCTGAGATTGTGGGTTTGGGGTTTTCATGGGCTGTAAACCATAATCATCTCAATTATGACAAATCACGGCTTGAACTATCTTGCTTTGCACGTAATGAGTCTCTCTCATATACTGTATTAGTTTCAGCTTTTAAGTTCCATTACTGAAATAAATGAACGTTTGCACGAATTTTTCGAGTTTCACCTGTATATTATGTTTTAATTATGATTGACCCATGCTCTGTGCCGCTTGAGTTTTTAATGGCTTAATAATGTCTTGGACAGCTCTTAACCTAATTCCGGCCATTTCAGCTTTATCTCCTTAGTTGTTGTCTTTGCTTGATGCAGGACAATAACGTGACTCTTCTGAAACACAGTAACGTCTTTGTCCTGACCCCAGGTCGTCTACAGACGCGGGTGTGTAAGAAACGAGAAGCTCCTCACTGCATCAGTTAGCGTTAAAAGAATCGTAGCAGCAGAAACAAATTAATCACTGCAGTAACGACCTCATCAACGCCGCTTAATTATTTACTTATTCGAATCCAGACATATTTTCATACTTCATATTTTTTGGAAGCGCTTTGTTCAGCGTACCCGGAGCGAAATGGGGTTTTTGCGATGTCTTTGTCTGTCGCTCTGCTTTTTTTTATCACCAAAGACGGAAAGTTTTCAGTTTTTGGTTGTTTTTTTCTTTTTGAGGAGCGTTATCATTATCTCCAGAAATCACATCCTCAATTTAGCGCTCTCTAGCAGAGCGGGATCCTCCTTTGAGCTAATGGTGTGCAAGCGCAAATGTGCTAGCAAACAGCGACTTAATCTCGCACCAGCGTTTAGCACCATATCGACCTCTGTGAGATATCAGCATGTACATCCGTATCACTTTACAGTTTCCGCTTAGGACATTACCGGAATATTCTTCACGCCGGCTGTGCGTCAAATCATCCTCACGCCACCACCAGGAGACTCGGATATTAGACTAATGGGATTAGAGTGTTAAGGTCTTTTTTTTTTTCCTTCATGTCAGAGAGAAGATGAGAGGAAATGCTGACGTCTCCGGAGCTCCTCAGCGCTAAGCTAATCCACGCGGCACGATGCATTAGACTTATTGATGGATGCAGACGATGGAGTGAAAGCTGCTTTTTAAAGAAAACGAGAACTTTGGTGATTAAATAGGGTCTGGTGAATAAATATATATATATATACACATACACACAGCAGCCTCTGAAAAGCTGTTTGTGTGTGTGTGTGTGTGTTTTCGGAACGTTGTAAAAATTTCATGCCACATTAGAAGATAAGTCTGGAAGGAACGGGAAGGTTTAGGACAATTAAACCCCAACGCTCCGGGCCTGATGTCTGTCTGGTTAAAGTTTCCGGAAGAAGAAAAAAGTTCTGCTTGGGTGCGTCGTAGCTTTAAATAAAAACTCTGGAGTTCGCAGGCTGACTTCCCCGTGGTGGAGAAGACATTAGAGTGATAAAGTGAGAAATGTCGCACGCTGAGTTGATCACTTATGAGTAATATTCCAGGAAAAAAAAAAAAACAACTTTAATTTATAAAGCACTTTCAAACATGTTGTAGTGTAAATGATGATAAAGTGCAGAGGAATAAAATCAACAGTAATGTAAAAATGAAAAATCCAAAAATAAGCATAAAAAGAGGTTTCTCTTCAGTTTTCGAAGGATTTTCAGCATACAAGGAACTTTACACTAGCATTTTGTGCATGATTTAGTGAAGACGTACAGTAGCACCATGGACCAGTAGCAAGAAGAAAACGGAGCCGCTTTCAGTTTGGTTTTTAAAGCATCCGAGAGTTTGATTGCCGAGAGGAATCATAAATTAAGGTTAAGTGAGGTTTAATGTCTATTTATTTCATATTTTACTTCATTTACTATTAATTTTTTACATTTATTTTCCCCCCAATTTTCTCCCTAATTTAGTCGTGTCCAATTCCTCCCCGTCACTAGGGGGCTCCCACATTAAGGCTACCACTACCACT
>JAQMYG010000018.1:22165353-22192943 GCA_030014215.1 Clariallabes teugelsi
CTCATCCCTCCCCTCTGAGAGAGCTCGGCCAATCAGCTCTCTCTAGACCTCCGGCTGTGAGAGGTTACAGCATCACCGAACCAGCGATCTCCGGATCGAACCAGCGATCTCCGGATCGAACCAGCGATCTCCGGATGATAGGGCGAGAACTTTACCACTGCGCCCCTCTGAGGCCATTTAATGTATTTCTGTAGAAATAGTTCTGTAGAAAAAGTGAGACATGATGTTTGCTTTAACAAATAAACAATTTGTTGTAGGAAAACGTTCCTTTTCAGGGTGGTAACCCGCGCTCAGTACGATAATGTGTGTTTACGAGTGTGTCGAAGTATGACGAGTGTCCGTGTGTATGGTTGTGTCTGTAGCACAGAAGTGGATGTACGGAGGACTGGACAGTAACATGCTCCTGCAGTACCTGGCCTGGGTTGCGTACCCGGTGGTCCTCATTACCTTCTCCGCAGGGTTTACACAAATACTTGCACCTCAAGCAGTGGGTGAGACACACACACACACACACAAACTCATAAATGTATATGTTTAAATCGTTCTAAAAAGTTTGTCATGAAGGTGGTATTACATTTTCCACACATTATCACAAGCACTGTGTTATACTACTATTTTATAAAATATTATTCTTACTACAGTATGACTCCATGTTAACTCACTTGTTTCTCCTCTTCCGTCTCCTCGGTCAGGGTCTGGGATTCCGGAGATGAAGACGATCCTTCGTGGTGTGGTGCTGAAAGAATACCTGACTTTTAAAACCTTCGTGGCTAAAGTTATTGGTCTGACGTGTGCACTGGGTAGCGGCATGCCACTGGGCAAGGAGGTGAGGTGGCTTTAAAAATACTGAACAACCAACACTAATAGAAATTAAAGCCATGCATGTGGTAGAAGACGTCTATGAATATACACTCAGTGGCCACTTCAATAGGTACACCTTGCTCGTACTGGGTTGGATCACTTTGATCGTGTTGATCAGGTCTACGGGCCTAAATGCATTGAGTTGCCGCCGCGTGATTGGTTCATTAGATATTCGCGTTAACAAGCAGTTGAACAGGTGTTCCTAATGAAGTGTCCAGTCAGTGTATATAAAATGCATCTCAAAAAAAAATTTATATCATGGAAAATTCTTAGAATTTAATTCCAGGGGCCTCCGAGTGGCGCAGTGGTAAAGTTCTCGCCCTATCGTCCGGAGATCGCTGGTTCGGTTCCCGGGTGAGGCTGTAACCTCTTGCAGTCGGAGAGAGCTGATTGACCGAGCTCTCTCAGAGGGGAGGGATGAGAGGTACTTCGTGCTCCCACATTAATCACGGCTCTACAGCCAATCAGGGGCGTCTGTGAGCTCACGCAAGCGGAAGGAGCAGATAGCGCTGTCCTCCGAGTGTGTGACTCCGCCCCCAACGGTGCGTGAGCAAGCAGTTCGAAAAGATGCATCGGTGACGTCACATGGGTCGGAGGAAACACGTGATAGTCTGCGGCCCACCCGAATGAGTGGTAGTAGAAGCTTAATGTGGAGCCCCCTAGTGACGGGGAGGAATTGGACAAAAAATAATAATAAAAATAAAATAAAAAAAAGAATTTAATTCCAAAAGTCATCCATTACATGTAAAGTGAAATATTTCAAGCCTTTTAAAAAAAAAAATATATATATATATATATTTAGATAATTATGGCTCACGATTCATAGTTTCATTTTCCTGATCATGTGACAGAAAGAAGCGACGTGATTGGCTTTTTTGAGGGGATGTCTAGTTTTGCTCAAACATCTGGCAGCTTCTTGTCATGGTTTGTTTAAAACGTGAAAGTTAGAAGCTTCTAAAAGAATCGCGTTTTTCAAATTAAACATTTTGTTGTAGACAACCTCGTGTGCAAGAAAGTATTAATTTACCAAAATGAGTTAAAGCCCAAAAATGCTATTTATTCAGTTCTGTTGTCAATCTGCTGATGTTCCAGTGAATGCATATAAAAGAGAACCTTGGAATAAAAGTATATTTGATGTAACTGATGCCCGAAGCGTCTGCGTTGGTCCGTGTGTATCCGCAGGGTCCGTTTGTCCATGTTGCGAGTCTGTGTGCTGCACTTCTGAGTAAATTCATGGCCCTGTTTGGAGGAATCTACATGGTGAGAGGCGTTTTTCCTTTTATACAAAGAGCTCCAATCAATATTTCCTTTGTGTGTGAAGGTTCTAGGTCACTCTAAATCACGGTAAATTGTGGAGCCGTAGTAACCTTACATGACTGGACTTGTGTTTATTATTTATAACGAGGTTTTATCGCTCAGCAGTGGGCAGCACCATAATATCATGGGATGAGAATACTTCAGTTCAGTGTGGTACAGTACCACTTTAGTTTATTTTCATGATATCTGCTTTGAGAGTTTCATGTTTATGACGTGGGACGACCTGATGTTACCATAATAACATGGAGGTGTTGCAGTGAAGATTAGATGTCATTTTAAAAAAATCCAGAATTTTCTAAATTCTTTCCTTTTCATGTTATAACATCATACTGTAGTGTTACACCATAACATTTCATCTATTATTTCCTACACTACATACCTGTCATGAAACTTTAACACCAGAGCCGTAACAGAATTCCTTTTCATATAGTACTGTATGCACCAGATTTATTAAAAAAAAAAAAGAACGGGCCCATAGATCACAAATAAGAATTAAAAAATATATATGTATGTATGTATTTATTTCTCCATGTATACAGTAGTGAAAAACTATGCATAAAATCAAATAAGCATGCATACAGTGAATAAACTGTGCATAAAGGGAATACTGTAATGTGTATAGTAAATAATGCTTGCAAATCTATCAGTACATAGAGTGAAAAGAGCCACACATACCGTAGGGTGACTTTCATGCATATAGTGAATAAAACAAGTATAGATTAAAAGAAGCATACATATAGTGAATAAAACATGGAAACATTGAATAAAGTCTTGCCGATATTAAATAAAGTATGCATATAGTAATAAAAAAAACATTCATACAGTGGGTAAAGAATGCACCTAGTCACTTAAGCATGCACATAGTGAATAAAGTTATGCAAATAGAGAATAAAATCATGCATATATTAAATAAAAAATGCATGTAGTAAAAAGTGTCATGCATATAGTAAATAAAGCATACTTATTGTAAATAAATCATGCATTTCATATATTGCTTTCATGCATAATATAAATGATATCATGCATACAGTGAATAAAGCATACTTATAATAATTACACATGGCATATATTGAATAGATCTAGAAGTTCTGTTTTTTCTTACATGGCTTTCATGCATATAGTAAATAAAGTCATCCATAATATGATAAGAAAAGCATGCACATAATGGAAGTCATACATATACTGTAGTGAGGAAAGAATGCATATAGTAAACAGTGTCATGCATTTACGTAGTACATAAAGCATACTTACTGTAAATAAACTAAGCATTTAGTGAATAGAGCTAAGCACATGGTGACTTTCATGAATTTCAAATATGAGTTTTATGCATAATATAAATAATGTCATGCAAACAAGGAATAAAGCATGCATCTAATGAATAAATTGTACATATAATAATTCAGCAGTACACATACTGATACAGTAAATAGAGCTTGGCATATATTTCATATATAACTAGTATTCAAATGAATAAAGCATACATACAGTAAACAGAATTTTATATATATATATATATATATATATATATATATATATATATACACATCAAATATATATATATATATAAAAATAACTCTTTTGCAAAAAAAAACTAAAACCCTACATATTGCATATTGTAAAAAAAAAAAAAAAAAAAAAAAAAAAAAAAAATGCTTAAGTCTACTAATGGCATGTGATAAACCTTTCTATAGCATTTTAATAGCCGACCATTAACAGAATCCCTTCCTCATCTACTCTGAACAGTATTTATTAAAACAATTGATTGCTTGTTTAAATTCAGAAACTAAAGTGTCTGCTAATTATTTATCTGACAGTCGTATGCCTGCGGGTGTTACTCTTGATTACAGTAAAGCGTAATGTTAATTAGCCTGACAGTATAATGGATGCTGAAGACACGGGGCGAAACCCGGCTCCTGACATCAGCATGAGTTTGTTTTGACATGGGATCTGTCCTGATTTGCAGACGAACATTAAAGTCAGCAAGAAAAGGTACAGTTTAAAAATGTTGTGTCAGATGGTAATTGCCTTGAAGCCCCAGAGGATCATCCACTCGCGGGTGTAGAAATTTTAGCATCAGTGCAGTGTTTAAAATAAGACCACTTAAGTGCTGGGAATTTTTTTTAGCACATGTGAAAAACCAGTCAGCGCGGTGCTGTGGATGAATTATCCAGTTTTATTAGTTACTGCGGAAGTTAATGTGCAGGTATTCACTTCTGTCCTTGTGTTTTTTACTTCCTAATGCTGAAGGAAGAACCGTTCGAGGGAACCAAGGTAAGAATCGAATTTCATCCCTTTTTAATCCCAGTAAAGTAAAGCAGTCGATGTTCAGGGTGTGAAGTCAGGAAGAGTTAAGAACCCATAACCTATAAATAACCTCTGGAATAATCCTGTTCGAGAAAACATCACTGCTAAAAGATCACTGAGCACCAAACACATCATATCTGACACATCATGACAAAATTGCATGAAAACATTCAGTCTAGATCCCTTAAATGTTTTAAACGCTTAAACCCTTTGATTGTGGACAAAATGTAAAATATGTTTCAGTACTGCAGTGGGTTGCTGTTAGAGCATTAATAATTTATTCCAGAAGTGTTTCAGGGTTCAGGGTCTGGTTTGACTTGGACTGGACTTTGATATGCATGTGATATTTGTTACAAGTGTCACTAGTCGTACTGCATTTTCTTTTTAATGCTTACACAAATGTGACTTTAACTTAATTTGTTTTTAAAAATATTTTTATATGCACACTTTTTTTGGAAAATCATTATACTGGACAGATGGAGGACCAAATCTGGTAGAGTCACTGACCTTAATTTGCATAACATAAAATGACAACAATGAAAGGTTTAAAAAAAATCATAAAAGTAAAAAAAAAAAAAAAAAGTGCAGTGTTTCTTACCTTAGAAAAATGTCCACGTATTTCATCCAAGGGTTAAGATTCTTATAGGATTCTTATAGGATTCTTATAGGATTGTTATAGGATTCCATCTGTGTTAAAGATCTTAATTATCCAATTAACATTTTCTCCCCTTTCTAAGAGCTGTCATAAAATAATGATGGTAAAAAAATAACCTATTAGGAACCGTTGATCCTTAGTACAAAGTTAATCTTTTGAAGAACTGTTAAAGATTTTTTTTTTTTTTGTCTAAGGATTCATGGCATGGCAAAAATAAACATGTGATCTGCACCACCAGGGCATAATAGCGATAAGAAAAATAAATCTAGAACCTTCGTGGGTTCTTCTGTCTGTTACTCCAAGAGAACCCTTAAAGGTTGTACAAAGAACCCTATGTTACATTATTTACTTTTCTTTCATTTTAATCAGAACTTATGCAGGATAATAAGAACTCTATATTAATTCATTAATTTATATTTTTATTCCTACTCAGTCATTTTCAACCATTTTAAAAAGTGTTACTCCGCCCCTAACGGTGCGTGAGCTAGCAGTTCGAAAAGATGCGGTCGGCTGGTGTCACGCGGTTCGGAGGAAACACATGATAGTCTTCGGCCCTCCTGACTGAGTGGTAGTAGTAGCCTTAATGTGGAGCCCCCTAGTGACGGGAGGAATTGGACACGACTAAATTAGGGAGAAAATCGGGGAAAAAATTGAAAAAATATATATATATAATTAAATTTGTAAGAAATGTGAATGTGTGTGAATCAGAATGATCAAATCGTCCCTGATGAACGAGCCGAGGGTGACGGTGCTGAGGAAAAAACTCCCTGGGATGGGATTAGGAAGAAACCTTGAGAGGAACCAGACTCAACACTGAACCCATCCTCATCTGGGTGATAACAGAAAGCAGGGATTGATCTGCATTTATACTGTGTGTTAGGTGGCAGGCAGGTCAGCTATAACAGTTGATGTTAATATGGAGTCCAGGTAGTTATTGGAGACTCGGGTAGACTGTAGGAAACTCCAGTCCTGAACTATCGACTAAGTCCTCAGAGGACAGCTGTCTGCATCAGCCGAGGACCGAACCGTCTCCCTGTCCTCTTAGCTCTATCCTGCTCGTGTTTCAGTTCAATGCGTCGCTTTAGATGCCAAGAAAGCTTAGTGGTGAGTGTTTGTTGAAGGGAATGTGTGTGTGTGTGTGTGTGTGTGTGTGTGTGTTTAGCAGAATGAGTTGAGGAACACAGAAATGCTCTCTGCGGCGTGTGCTGTCGGAGTCGGCTGCTGCTTTGCTGCTCCCATCGGAGGTAAAGTGCACCGCATTGGCACGAGGATCATCTCATTCACTTCGACAGAATCGATGAAGGACTTCCTGTAACAAACTGCGGCAAAAATCAACAGAGCTGTAAAGCAGCGTCCCAAAGTCTTTAAGTTTCATATTATTACATTTTAAAGATTATAAATGACACTGCAGGCGTCAGGTCTGTTAGAGATTAGGAAGATGTGTTTGTTTCACTTGAACGTATATTTAATAATGTTTAATAGGATTAAAAATCTGACATTTTTATTTAACTAGAAAATGAGGAAATGAATGGTGACGTATTCAAGTTGGAATAAAAGGGAAATTTGACAAATTTTAAAAATATAATATTTACATGTTTGTTTGTTTGTTTGTTTGTCTTTCCTACATTTCGGACAGGTGTGTTGTTTAGTATTGAAGTGACGTCGACATTTTTTGCCGTGAGGAATTACTGGAGAGGATTTTTCGCAGCAACGTTCAGCGCCTTCATCTTCAGAGTGCTGGCCGTCTGGAACAAAGATGAAGGTTAGACACAAGAAGGGATGCAGGTCTGTACGATGATGATGATGATGATGATGATGATGTCACTACAGACAGCGGTTCTGCGCTTTTAACTCTTTAACTGTCTCCACACTTGTGTCCAGAGCAGTGCAGTTCATTTTAATGTTTCAGTACAACCGTTAAACCGTTCCTGTTCTCACTTCTGTTATAGCAGCTATAGACACTCGTTTATCATCAGCCTCGTTTAATTCCGTCTCTTCAAGTTAAAGAAACAAAAAATGCAGCTTGTCATGTTACTGAGAAACAGCAAAGTGATGTAGCACCAAATCCTCCGGGGATGTCAGTAAACAGGGAACCTGTGATGGTTCCAAAGCTCTGGCACTGGAGACTCCTTCCATACACATTAATAAAATAAATGTCTCCTTACTTCTAGGAAACTTTTTTTATTTTTATTTTATTTTTTAAATCTGTGTATGTGGGGCGTGTGCTGTACACCACTCCCTGAGCTGCGCAGGACTCAGCAGCGGTGTAGTAGACATGGTGTTTAATGTAAAAACAGACCCTGAGATGCCGCTGATCTAATGCAGGGAACCTTTCTGATCTTTCACACAGAGACGATCACGGCGCTGTTTAAAACACGATTTCGTCTGGATTTTCCGTTCGACCTGCAGGAACTCCCGGCCTTCGTCGTGCTGGGGTACTCGCCTCACGCCTCACGCCTCACGCCACGTCTCACCCCAAACACTGCTGCACACAGATTTGACTTTCACCTGATTCCTGATACTGTTGTGTAATTGTGTGTATGTGTTTCGCTCAGTATTGCGAGTGGATTCGGGGGGGCGCTGTACGTCTACCTGAACCGGCTGATCGTCGAGTCGATGAGAAAACAGAAAACCATCAACAAGTTTTTCCTAAAAAAGTTCGTCTTCTTACGAAATGCAAAGTACAGTATACACAAATAGTCGAGACGTCTTTAAACTGTGTCGTCTTTTGAATATTCTTTAATTTCAAATACACTCCCTTTTCCCAATGAGTTGATATTGATATTTGTTTTTGGTTACGTTCCCTTTCCTGTAGGCGGTTAGTGTATCCCGCTGTGGTCACGCTCCTCATATCGACTCTCACTTTCCCTCCAGGATTCGGGCAGTTCATGGCCGGCCAGGTCTGATATTTTCCTTTCCGCCACAAAAATGCTGATCTTTAAAGCTATAAAATCACCTGTTATATCCACCATACAGTATATATATTCACTACAAGACACTACAAGGAACTTTAATTAAATAAAATAAGTAAATAAATGATTCAATGAATTAAATAAACATGCTTTTCACTACAAAGGAAATTGTTTTTTGCTGTATACATCACACTAATATTGTGTTAAACTGCTCTGTGTTTCTCCGTCTCTGCTCTGCTTGATTTATTTTTTGTGCGAATCATGTGAATTTGATTCGATAATTCCTGGTTTCGACATTAAGCTCACTCAGCACGAGTCGTTAGTGGCGTTGTTCGACAACCAGACCTGGTACAAGCAGGGTGTGTCCGAGGAGTTCGTCTACTCGAGTCAGCCTCAGGCCTGGAAACACCCACAGGTCAGCGTCTTCATCACCCTCCTCCTCTTCATCATCATGAAGGTAAAGTTCTTCTCTCTTTACATAAGCACATATAGGCATTCCGTGTTCAAGTCAAACCGGGACTTTCTCGTGAATGAAGGCATAAAAGCAATTGACATAAACAGAAGACTTCAGGCACAGTGCGGTGATGAGACTCTTAGTTGAAGTAAAACATGTGGACAGAGCAAACGTTTTAAAGAAGGTGAATGACGATCCTAGCTGAAGTGGCTCTGAGCTCACTCCAGTCGTTCCTGTGAACATTCAGCGAGTGGAACGCCCTTCTTTGTAAATTGACAGACTTGTCGAGGACCTGCGGAAGAGACGCATCTGTCTGTGTGAACTGTACACACAATCATTCACCAACACCACTGGCATGTTGCAGGAACTCGGCTGGGAGTTTTTGCCACATCCTCCATACGGTCCTGACCTCGCTCCAAGACATTTCCACATGTATGGAAACGCCATTAAAGGAGTTCCTGGACGGCCGGCGCTTCAGACGTGAAGCAGACAGTCTGATCGTGTCTCCGGTGTACTGAGAGATCTTTCTACCTTGATGGTGTCCAAGCTCTAGTGAAACACTGGGATAAGTGCATTAGTGTATCAGGGGATTATATAGAGGAATAAAGGGAGTTTTTACTCTCAGGACTGTGTTCTGTTATTCTGTACAACCAAAATGTCCCACTTTGACTTGAACGCTGTAGACATATGCAATTCTCAATGTAAACATTAAAAAAAAAAAAGTTTCTTCTTAGAGTAATTCTGTCGTTGCAAACTGTACAAGTGATCAGAATTTCTTTCTTTCTTTTTTTTTTTTTTGGACAGTTCTGGATGTCAGCCGTTGCCACGACGATGCCAGTGCCATGCGGCGCCTTCATGCCAGTTTTCCTCATAGGTATAAGATCTAGCCCTGAGTTCCAAACCTGACCCTGATGCACACGCATCAGTACACTAACTCTCTGGTTTATCTCCACACCCGTGATGAGTGTAGAGGGGTAGTGTACTGATGCCTTTTGTATTTAACAACAAGGGTTTTAACAGTAAATATTTCTTGCAAAATTTTACCTCTAATAAAAATCATAATATTTCTATCACTCAATTCCTACTACAAAATTATAAAACATTTTTAACAGGAACAGCAATTTAGGCAAATTCAGTTCCAACAATCACTTGACTCGGGTTCAGCTAATGCAGAATGCTAAATTTTACACTTAATAAACACGCACCCAGCTAATCATTATCGTTATTAAACATCCATTTGGCGAAAATTTAACTACTAAATACTATTAAATTATACATTTAATACATTTTAATAAAAAAGCCTGTAAAATGTAGGTAATGTTACACATTACCGTGTGTTATAAACAAAAGTTTTGTTTAGCTGTATAAATATTAATAAATTATTACCGTGCAAAAAATAACAAGGCAATAAAACACTTTAATGAAAATTAGACATTAAAGTGAAGTTTCACTTCACTGTTGCGTTTGGCTCACCAGAGGAAGTTGATGAAGATGTGATATAAATGTTCACGTGTTTGGATCACTGTATCATTTTAATTTTTAATTATGTCTATACAATCAGTGTTTCATAACTCATCTCACTCATTTGATCAGTTGCTTATATTTTTTGTTAGCTCAGTGTTTGTGTTTCTCTTTTCCAACACCATCCTCATCCTCATTATCAAGCAACCATCAATGTCTGACGAGTCCTGTGTGTACGTGTAAGTATCAGCTACACTTATTATATACACCGTTATAAACAATTCCACTTTCACGTCTGTTCTCCTCAACTTTCCTGAAAAAATCAATTCATAATTTAACAATTATGTTTAGCTTTATAATTCAGTTTACATTTATAATAAAATCCTTTAAAACTTTAGAAAAAGTTTTATAAACCAGTTTAGCTTAATGAAAAAAGTTCACAGTTAATAAGTGACAGCTAAAAATACAGACACTGCAGATTGACAGATTAGTAGTTTATCTATCGATGCTGAATTATAACATTAATAAACAAACAAAAAGGGATAGCTGGCTTAAGTTGAAAGTGCTGTTTGATTTTACTTCCACAATCAAGAATCAAGTTTAGCCAATAAATTTTAAAAGTTAATCAGTTAATAAACATACACTTGCCGTAAGTGCAGCTACTAAATATTAGTAATTACGTAAGTGAGCAGTTTGTTGTTGAAATACGGATACTCAAGTCTGCCAAATAATCACATAGCAAAAGTTTAGCTAGTAAATGCTACTACATTATTACATTAATAAACAATTGTTAGCTGCGGATTAGTAAATAAATGCTACAAAAAAGAAATTTGAATATTAATAAATGATCATTATTAGCTGAAAAATTCTGCTACAGTATATGACTAGCTAGCTAAAGTTTACAAGTTTAACCAAACTGTTCTATACAAAAATACAAAACAGTTATTTGGATAAAGTTTATGTAGTAAACTATAAAATAATAATAATGATTATAATAATAATAATTGTACAGTGTATTGAATTTTGTTTTCACCTTTAACCCTCTTCTGATGTTTCCCTATGAACATTGATGTGGGGAAAATTAATTTCAGTAAACAAACAGCTAATTTAAATAACTGAACATCTGCATTGTGTAGATAGTATACTACAGTATATAATATTAGAACTTTTTGATGTTTTCGTAAATGTTAAACATTTTTAATGTTTGGTATAATAATGTGAATTTCTTACCCAGGTGCTGCATTTGGTCGTCTGGTGGGTGAAAGCATGGCGGCCATGTTCCCCGACGGCATTCACACCGAGAGCACTGTATATCCCATAGTTCCCGGAGGCTATGCTGTTGTAGGTAAGGTTTAGGTTGTATGACATCAGCATAATTTTTTTAAGGTGTGGATTTACTTACGTTACTAAGTGCTAAATTACATTATTGATGTACATCTAACTTGCCTGACAAGCTAAGCAGCTAATTCACAAGCTAGCAAGTTTTATCAGGCACATGTAGCAAAGCATGTAGGAAAAAAGATGTTTGTAGGTAATAGCTTTAAACCTTAAGGTATAACAGATTTTTTCTAACTAAGTTACGTAAATGCGGAATAATCTTCACAATAGAGCTAGCACGCGCGGTTAAGCAAAAGGAAATGAACACTGCAGTGCTTTAATATTGTGTCATTATATTATTTTGATACATAATGATTAAAATGGCAGTAAATACTGCATATGTTTGGCATGAAAATATTATCTCTTTAATGTCAAATTGTACTAAATTTTACACTTAATAGACAGCATTTTATGAAGGCTAAAAATATACAATATACTGTATATGTATATACATGCTATATATATATATATATTTATATTTGGTAATGATTTAAACTAATGGTTCTAAATGTGACTTAATTGTAGTTCAGAATAAAGTTAATTTAATAAATAAAATAAAATAAATAGGGCAGCACTTTATATATCTATTATATGCACATACTCTATATGTACACACTGTATATATCAACTAATTAACCAGTAAGATCCATACAAATTTTGTAGGTTTGGATAAAATTGCCTGATCCCAACAGTTATCTAATGGTCTAATGGCTATAAGGTTAATGTGACACGCTCGAATTGAAGGTTTATTCTATTCATTCTGTAATGTATTTTTAAACGGTGTAACACAGCAGTTTTAAGGTAAATGGTGTGTGTTTTATGTTGGCTCCATCACCTTGAGGCTAATTTCAGTACAGTTGATAGAATACGCTTAATGTCGTGCAACGTGAGGCACAAACATGACAGGAAATCAAATAGCTGTCGGATTACTGGTGTTCTGTAAATTGATGTATGTGTGTGTTTGTGTTTTCAGGTGCTGCGGCGCTTTCCGGGGCGGTCACACACACCGTGTCCACAGCGGTGATCGTGTTTGAGCTGACCGGTCAGATCTCACACATCCTGCCGGTGATGATCGCGGTGATTCTGGCCAACGCCGTGGCTCAGAGCCTCCAGCCGTCGCTCTACGACTCCATCATCAGGATCCAGAAACTTCCGTACCTGCCAGAACTGGGCTGGGGACAGGAGTGAGTGCACCTTCTCTCTGTTAGTTAGAATACAAAGCTTAGTTTTCTAGAATAGCACAGCATGGAGTGTTCTATTTCTGGTTATATATATTATGTCTGGTTATAATAAAATTTAACATACATAATATGTCAAAGATACAAGTTTTAGCTCCTTGTTCAGAAGATAAAGATAAACTTAAAATTACAGCTTCATATCAGACTAGTATAAAGAACTGACACTGGAGACTCCTTCCAGACACCTTCCAGAGATAAATGACTTCAACATGTCAATGAGCTGCTCCTGTCATCAGTATAAACCTGTGATCTGCAGCTGCACTACTGTCAGAGCTGCTGTTATAGGAAATTCACTAACACCCGTAAATGCACTTCCTGTAACACCCCGTAAGTGCGTAAATGCACTTCCTGTAACACCCTGTCTTCTGAACAACCCCAATCCAGAACTCTACAGTGCTGTGGTGGTTCTTAGAAAGCTTTCTAATTCCAGCTTGTGCGCTTGCTCTCCTGTAGGAAGTATAACATCCGAGTGGAGGACATCATGGTGCGAGACGTACGTTTCATCACGCTGTCCTCTACGTACCGCGATGTGCAGGAGGCTCTGGTGAGCGGGCAGCTGAAAACTCTCGCACTCGTAGAGTCTAAAGGTGAGATTGTACAAACAAACTCATATTCCACCCTATTACGAGCAGACACAATAAGATCAAAAGGTCGATGCATGGAATACAGATTTAAATATGACGTAATAAAACGTGTGCACTATTGCATCTTTTTTGTCCCTCTATATTTATATCAAAAAACTTCAGGACAGCTTCATTTTGGGTTTCTAGAGTTTGCATCATCTCTCTCCATATTTCTTTCTTTCCTCTTTACGTTCAGATTCTATGATCCTGCTCGGCTCTATCGAGCGTTCTCAGCTCCAGTTCTTGCTCTCGGAGCAGCTCGGACGAGGCCGATGGTTGGAGTACTTGAGAGAACGAGCACAGGACAACGGTGCCCACATCCCTTCATCGTTTTCCCAGAATTCCTCACCCAAAGCTGGTCGTGGTGTCCGCTTCCTGGTAAGATGCTGAGCGTAAAAGATAAAGCTGGGAATTTATAAAATGACTTTTTTTTTTTGGTAAATCAAAATGTGTTGGTGCTTAAGCTCCGCCCCTTTCAGATTTTCATATACGATCATATATGATTGTGAGTTGCGAGGAAATTTATGGAATTGTAAATTTATGGAATTGTAGCTAGTTGCATTAATGCTAACGACTTTAATCTGTTTACACTTTTTATTCTTCTGTAGATTTCTACAGAGGAATCGTCGTACAGTCCAACCCTCACCAACTCCCAGCTTCCCCTCAAGTCCGCTCTGAAGACCGTGACGTCCATCAGCAACACCGACACCGTGAACAGTACGGACACAACTCCCACTCTGAAGCTGATTAGTTTCCTTTAACAGAATATACCCAAGAGTTTTGTTTGTCTAAAATGACATGAAATTGCTTTAAAAGAGAGAGAGAAAAAAATAAAAAAATAAAATATATATATATATATATATATATATATACACAGTATATTTATTAACGAGCACATCATGCCACACCATGTGAATGATCTGTTACTGTAGAAGCGACACTGTGCTCGATAAAGCTCGTTAGTGTTTCCTCTGTTTCTGCACTAATGTTAGAGCTGCTGTTAATCTGACTGATCAGAAATTCATAAATCAGGACACAAGTTTAAAGACGTCTTATTTGCACATTGTTATTACCTCTCTGACTCTTTAGTACCTTTGTTGATTCAGGTTCTCCGAGTCCATCCTGTGGAGAACCAGTGAAGGAGCAAGTGGAGGTAAGGTTATCTTAGAAAAAGCTGCTAACGATGTACCTTCAGTTAGAGCGAATATGACTCATTTTTGTATACTCTATATATAATATACTGCGGCTTTGCACTTTCATGGTCCAGGGTTTGAGTCCCGCCTCGCGTCTGTGTGTGTGTGTTGAGTTTGCATTTTCTCCCCGTGCTTGGTAGGTTTCCTCTGGGTTCTCCGGTTTCCTCCTAAAGACATGCAGAATAGGATAATTGATGTTTCCAAATCGCCCACAGTGTGTGAGAGTGTGTGTGCTTGTGTGCCCAGTGATGGATTGGCACCATAGCACGCTAATGTTAGCATAGGCTTTAGTAAGTAAGTAAACACTAAGCAATCAAAAGCTAATTTAAAATCTACAAAGCTCCGTTATAAATTGCACAAACACTGTATTAGCTGCAGTGTATTGATATGCTAATATTGTCTGTGTTGATCTCGCTAGTTCATGATCGTTTGTAAAGGAAGTGGTGTTATATTTGGGGAGGAGGTGGTTTATTATTTATAGTAATGTTGATTTTTGTAAATTGATTACAGGAAGCCCCTAACATCGAGGACGACATGTCCACAGCAGAGGTTAGCGTCTCACGCTAACATAAACATTACAGCACAATCTACTCCCATGTTTATTTATTTATTTAATTGTTGTACACAGGATACGTACAAGCATTTAGCAAATCTCTATTCTCACGCGAACCTGCTCTTCTGTTTACAACAAGTACAGATTCTCAGATTCTCCGATGGTCATCCAGCAGTTTACAAGAGATTAGCAAGATGTAATTATTTGCTAATGAAAAGAATGAACAGAGCCAAAAAGCTCACAGTTTGTCATAAGAATTAGCTGACTAGCGAGCTAACTAGCCTATCTAACCTAGCGAACTAAGTGTGACGGACGAATGCTCAAACCTACAGAATGAAAGCTAGTTATTAAGCAAAAGCTAGTTTACAGAGTGACCTAACAAGTACAAACTTCAAAAAAAGTTATTAATCTGTTGAGTTAGCTAAAACCAAGCATTTAAAACCTATCCTATAATAAATGGAAGCTAATAAAATAAAGATAACCTAGTTATTGAAAGCTAGCTAAAAAAAGTAGCTAAGGGCAAGCTAACTCAGAAACTGATATCTTAATCACAAAAATTAATCACACTAATGATAGAAAAGCAATTTTTGCATGATAGCTGTCTTTTTTTAAAATTATTATTAGTTTACTTTTTTTAACCATGTCTTTACCTCAGATATCTGAGTGGGAGGAGCAACAGCTGGAAGAACCCGTCTGCTTTAACAACTGCAAAATAGACCCCGCCCCCTTCCAGCTCGTCGAGCGCACGTCTTTACACAAAGTAAGCTCATCTGCATTTGCACATCTGTAAACACAATGATGACATCATCACATTACAAATCTGCAAAATCTGGGACTGTAAGTGAAACTTCATAAAGACAGTCGTACAGTTTAACAACCAATGTTAGCTTCATGCTGCAACAACTAAAAACATCATTTGAGGAGGTGGAGCTAAGCTGTGACACACTTAGGGCTAAGTGGGCGGGGCTACAACAAATGCAAATTGTACAGCCTGATTGAACTCAGAGAAATACATATAAAAATTAATATAGGCGACTAATTGATCGCCGTAAAAGTGTTTTCAAGAAAAATTTGCAAATTTATATTTATTTAAATTGTACAATTCATCAAGCATTTTCTAACACTGCGCTCCTGACAGGAAGGTAAGGCCATGATTGTTCTTGATCATTTTTTATGCTTTGCAGTTATTTACACGAGTCATAAATATAGGTATAAGTTTTGTTTGCGTTTAATGTTTGAAAGATTTAAACAAAGTTAACAGTCTTTCAAAGTTAACAGTGAGCGTTTCCTAAATTGTCATTTTGTCTGTAAACCACAGACACACACTATTTTCTCGCTGCTTGGTCTGGATCACGCTTACGTCACGAGCACGGGGAGACTGGTTGGAGTCGTCTCGCTAAAAGAGGTGTGTGTTGTTTTAACCATTATTAACCCTACGTTCACATTACCAGCCTGAAGTGACTCCCATTTTTGTTTTTTACCCTAATGTGACATGGATCTGATTTTTAGGGCTGTCTGAATTCACAAATCTGACGTTTTTAAGATCGGATCTGAGTATGTGGTCACGTGACTTGAATGAGAATGGGCAGATCAGAACTCATGTGACTGAGTGTCTCTGCACAGGCGTAGTGTGTGATGTCATCAGTCAGCTCCAGCAGTGAAGGGATTTCATAGCTTTGCTAGCAGCAGCTGCTAAAAGAACTAAAGCGAGGTGTCTGGCCTTCTTCCTTTTCCTGCACCTGAACAAATACAGACGACTAATTGATCGCCGTCCTCCAGAGCAAAACCCCAGGCATAGTTTTGCAGAAATCAATCCATTGTTCAAAATGAATGAATGAATGTTTTAACTCAAACATTTTGAACAAAGACGTATCGATGTGCGTATTCGTGCCGTGTCAGATAAAAGTCACTGGTAATTATTAATATGAACCGTAATGACATGCAAATACGATCTGACCTAAAAACTCGGAATTGAACAACATGGCTTGTAATGTGAATGCAGACTAACGAACCATTTTAATTGGTGTCATGCTAATGCTAACTAATCCATCTGATCTGATATGAAATTAAAGTGTATTAATACAATTTTCCATTTCTGTAGCTACGCAAAGCCATCGAGGGCTCTGTAACGGTCACAGGCGTGAAGGTCCGCCCCCCTCTGGCCAGTTTCCGTGACAGCGGCACCAGCAGCAACGTTTCTGAGGTAACCGAACTCCACAAGCTCTGGAGTCGCCACAGGAGCCTGCCGTTGCCGCAGGAACCCAAAACAGCCGCGGAGCTCTGCGAGGAGCTAGAGCCTCCGTCTGAAAGCAGCATGCTGAACGAGACGGACTGCACCGAGGTCTTACCCAGCGAGGACCAATCGCAAGAATCGGTGATGGAGGAGACCCAGTCGGAGCTCGAGAACTTTTCAGAAAACTTTTCAGAACCAGTCGAGGAAACCGGCTCAGGCCAAAGCGAGGAACTGATGTGCGAGATTAACCCGTTAAAAACCGAGGACCAGCCGGAATGACAGCTGCTGTTTGTTAGTTAACACACAGTAATGAGTCTAACATACTGGGACATCCATGTACATGACCCTGCCTTCATACTAGCAAGCGACAAAATGGCAACGTAACAAAATTTCTTAGTCTCGACACAGTAAATTTAAATAATTAACACCACCAACATCCAGACTAAACATGTAAGTGGTGTGATTTCGGATTTAGTCATTGGCAAGAAAGCTAGCCGACATCACTGTTGCTAATGGAAGCAACTGAGAAAGAACTAACTACCAACTTACTGTGTTTTTGAAAAGCACATGATTAATATTTAATACTGATCAATAGCTGCGTGGCATTATTGCTACCAGGGTGAAGGCTAACACGTACAGGAATGCTAATGCTAACATGGCCTGATGTTAGCCGTATATGCACAAAACTGCTTAGCATCACCACAGACTAAATGAATTGGCATTTCTTACACGCTTGAGTATAACCAATATTAAAATAAACACACATTGTTGCTTTGCAGTGTGAATGCTGGGTGAATTCAGGGTCGAGGAGGAGCGAGGCACGCTCGACACGCCGATTCCGCTCGCATCCAAGTATGAATCGACTGTACAGGCGCCATTGCATAAACGATAATTAGTAGGCATGTGCCGATGTTATCGAATATTATCACAGCATCGTACTGGAGAGGCAGCTGATAAACAGGGTTATGGGTTTGCTACGTTTCAGCTGTCCTTCAGTTGGACACTCTTCATTTCAGGAGCACAAACGCTGGCCAAAATAATAACAAAAAAAGCAGCCTACCCAGGCAGGGTGCCAATAGTATTAAGCAGCTACAGTGAAAAATATTGCTATAGACTGGACGTCGGATTATCTGCGCATGGCTATGTGTATGCGTCAGAATGAATATCAGATTATGAAAGGAGGAGCGTGTGTGTGTGTGTGTGTGTGTGTGTGTGTGTGTGTGTGTGTGTGTGTGTGTGTCTTTGCATCACTGAAATGTGTGACTCAGACGCACACCGAACCCACGTCCCCCATCTGGAGCCGACACTTTTCATCTGTCTCCAAGAGCTAAGCTACAATTTGGCTCTAAATTTAGCCCCTTAATCGCCGCAGTGACGGTTGGAAAGAAGAAAAGACACAACAGAAAAGGACAGAGAGACAAAGAATGGTGAAGAAGAACGGAGCAAGGAGGAAGAGGAGAGGTGGAACGCAAAAGAAACAAAGAGCAAGCGACGCGAGGGGCAGAAATGTTTCAGCAAGTTGTAATTAGTTCGTGGTGAACGGTACACACGCTAGCTGATAGTGAAGCGTAAATCGAGTGGCTCAATGAGGCATGACTAACACACGCACACACACACACATACACACACACACTCGGCATGTATTTCCACAAGGACTGGCCCAAACAGGAACCAACAGATGTTGGGAACAGAGTTGTTTCTCACTGTTACCACGGCAACCGTGTTACCATTACAAGTTACATGAGAGACACATTCACATTAGCATTGTTCCGTCTGACTGGAGCGACCCTTTGGTTCGTCAGCTCAAATCGGCAAAAGAAATACGAGACAAATAAATTTTAAACCACAACATGACCACAAATCAACACCATGACATAAATACAATTTTAGTTACAACCTGATGGGGTTAGCGAACTAGCTGTGCTCTTCTGTGTAGATAAGAAACCACATGATTAAAGATCAAACAGAGTATGTTTAGATTAGCAAACAATAACGTCCAATTATAACTAGCAAGCCACTTACACTAATTCCTATTGTTGGGACGATCATGGATTCGATGATCGGTTGATCTCGTGCTTTTCTTAATTGATTATGAAAAATGAGGATCTATTTAAATTGTAAAAGAAAATCCAAAATTCACTATGTTGCGTGCCATTTACTGTGTATTTTCTGTGGAAACATACATAAAGTCTGAAGTTCATGCGTGCTTATAAAAATGATAACCAACAGCTCAGGCTCACAACACAGTTGTGTAAAATGCCGGATGATGTACCTCAACTTTGGTTTTAGGAAAAACGACACAAAGGAAAATCTTAACATGAAAAGCGTGATGTGCAAAATCTGTCACAAGATCTGCGTTCTGATCGGCAGGAAGTCCCCGCCATGGGGACTGGGTATTCGGTACAATTCCAAACCGCACTGAGCGAACCTGCTCTGAACTCTGAACGGTGTAGGGAACAAGAGAACAATGCTTCGTCACTTCATCTGAAGTGGACATGCAAAATTTCCCATCAGTCATTGCGCCTCCATGGTAACACACAGAGAAAGCGATGGAATGATGGAATAGTTTTAGAGGGGAGTTCCCTTAACCAAGCCTCTCTGCACAGGGAGTAGGGAGTAGGGAGCAGTGAAGTACACTGTGGAGCGAAACTGTGTCTGTACAGTGGTGAATACTGGCTCGCCTTCAAAGACGCTGTACTTCTACTTTGATATATAGTCTTTGTAGAGTTAATATATTCAGTAATAGATGCTTATGCTTAATGATCCTAGTTAATGTACGCGTGTGATGTGCTCTGGGTGGAGTAATACTGAATGAAACACGATGAGCGTAAGAACCGTTGTCCTGTGCGCTAAACCGATTATTAATAAATCCTAAATTGTTTTACTCAAACCCATGATCGATCATGGAATGGTTGCAGACTCCCATCACTCGTAATTACCCACAACTGCTTGCTAACTAAAATACAATACAAAAATAAATGTATGAACTATTGTAACACGTTAACTTTCACACAGTCGACGATCTTACAAAATATTATGTAAATAATATCAAAGCGTTTTGGAGATCTTACTGTGAGCTAAGTTTAGCTAACTTAATTTACCTAGCTAACAGTCTTCCAGATATCTTTAAGTTAATTTAATGGTAACAAAATACAATGCAATTAAATTAAATAAGAAGAACTTCACAAAAATGTTATCTATAACATGCTATAAACTTACTCGTATGTGCGCGTAATATAAAAAATAATTCATCTCTTACTAGACCAGCTACATAATAAGCAATAACGTCCTGTTATAACTTTAGGCTACACAATTTTAGACCAAAATATTACAATATGAAAATAATGTTGTTACTCTCACTCATCTTCTATAGCGCTTTATTCTGTATTCAGGGTCGCAGGAACCTGCAGCCGATCCCAGGAGACTTAGGGCACGAGGCAGGGTACATTCTGGACAGGGTGCCAATCCTAATGTGTTACTATTATCCATTAATATAAACTATTAAATGTTTTAATAGCAATAACCCTTTGAACAAACCTTAGCCAGTTAGCAATAGTCTCCAGTGGTAACTGTACCTTAATGAAAAATATCTTACTAGATTTACATTTCCAAAAGTTTTTGGCTTGTTTGTTGGTATTTTTTACTAAGTAAAACACAAACATCTGTGCATGTTGAGAAATGAAAGAGATCAGCAGCATACGGTGTTGCACTGATAGCTCCGCCCCTTAATGCCATTTATTGGCTGCAGTTCCTGTCGATCTTGAGCTGGAACCAAGAACTGTTGCTGGGTCTTTCAGGAGTTGGAACAATGGCTAACTAGAAAAGCACAGTTTTATATAAACAGATCTTTCTGCAAAGGTTTTTACACCCTCATACACACACTTTTACATGCAATGTGGCAACATTTTGGATGTTTTAAAAGGCTGGGTTAAAAAAAAAAGCAGGACCAGAGAGATTCCTTATCACTTACACGCAGACGCCCAAATCACATGGCGTCCACTTCTTTACATCTACTTTAATGTTGAGACAACATCTGCAAGTTTTATGCGAAGACAAAAACCACCTTCATGAAAGTACAAGCTTATATACTGTCTGCAGTTTCATATTGGCTGTGGTGTATGAGAGCTCCAGTACAGCAGGTGGCGCTGTTGAGATTTCATGAAAATGTCCACAACTACAGTACGAAGATCGTCACATCATTCCGACAATTTTCGAATAAATCAGGTTGGACACACTTCAACCTTGAGTCAACCTTTTGTAAAGATTTTAGCACCGCCCCCTACAGCACTGGAGCACTTATACAAACCCATAAAGTGAACTCGTAGCAGCTGTCGCAGATGTCGTCTCCTCGTCAAGTATTCTGAGGTTTTAAGTTGGATTAGAATTGCTACCTAACTTTATTTACATGCAAAAGCTCTTCATCAGGTACTTGAAGTAATACCGTGACTTTTTTACCTCTGAGGCCGGATTCGGTCAAAGCTGCAATGTTTCAGTTCCTTTAAAATAGTATAGTGTGTATTTAACAGCAATCATAGTGACACTGTAAATTGCACCGTACAGTACAGTAGGCATGTGCCGATCATCATGTATATGTAATTATAATATTCAAAATGCATGATGTTGTAACTGTTGATAATGAGATCTCACAGCTAGCATGTTTTCTTGATGTTCTATGTTTTAAGAGCCATATTTGTGTTTGTATATTACCAAAAAGGCGTTTCTATGGTTACATTAAGCTAGCTAACACGATAAAACCCCACGTCGTCTCCATCTTCATGCTCAAGTAAAGTTCTAGTACTGAAGAAATCCGAAAGCTGCTACGTGATTTTGATCTGACAGATTTCGATGCCGGTTGTCAATGAAGCGGCGGTTTACAATTTATCGAGTAAAGAAAGGTTGTAAACGTGTACACAGATGTTTAACATCTGCTAATTTCCTATAAGCAGCGCCAAACAGACAAGTTTATTCCGATTTTTGTTAAGTGTTAGCTGATCTAAATAGCTAGCGATAACCTCATATGAGAACTTTATCTGCTAGCAAAAAAACTGCTAGCTAGTAATAGTAAAATGTTGTATTTTAGATTTAACTAGCTAGCCATGCCCTTATATGATCATTTTATCTAACTAGCCATAACCTCCTGAGGTATCATTACTTATATAGCAATATTCTCTTGTGTTAATTTTACAGGTCAAAATGTTGATAACTCAACAAAACCATTCTTCCCAGAAACACAAGTGTGTTCTTTACATTCTTCCCATACAGTGTTTGTTGCTAGCTAGAGCTAATGAGCTGTGTAGGAGTTTTGGCTGAAAAGAGGAACTTAGGAAGTTAACAAAGACAGGCAACATTAGATTCTAGAAGTATAGAATAGTAAACTAGCTAGTAATAAACTTCTGTGGTAACTTTAGCTAGCAATAATTACCTGTGATAACATTAGCTAGCTTAACTTGAAGCTGCTAGCACTAAACGTGCTTCTGCAGCACATCTCAAACTCAGGAGCATTTCTGTTTTTTCGTGTCCTCGTTCGGTTGTTTTTTACAAGCTGACTGCACAATATCATTTCTCAAATGAGCTGAAGTTTTTTTGTTTTGTTTTTGTTTTGTTTTTGTTTTGAGAAACAGTTAGCTAACGCTAGTTAGCCTTGTTGAAAAACTAACCAGCATGATAAAAAAAAGGTAAATCGGATTGAGACGAGATATCGGCACATGTCTACAGTGCACTAGTGGCTGTAGTGTTTTTTGGCCATATTCCACTCTGCTGCTAAGGTTCTTGGTTAAACGCCTCACCTGTACTGTACATTTCACCTGGGGCGCGTCGTATTTAATCGTATATTACCTGCCTTCATATGCACTTTGATTGCAACCTGCAGATTAGAGCTAAATTTCAGCTGCAAAGCTTTTTATTATTATTTTTCATTATTTTATTTTATTTTTCTTAAACCAACTGTGCAATAATCGTTTATATTCTTGCAACTAATGCTTGCCAAATAAGATTATTAAGTCTTCGAATGACGTTTTTGATTTGTTGTGCTTTGAAAATAATGTATGCTTTACGTTTCTGTGTATTTGTGACGCATGGATGGGTAACAGTTTGCCAAAAGTCTAATATTTCATTCTCAATATTTAATTTCACCTCCTTTGATAACAATGCCTAGCTAGCGATGTCCTCATTAATAAGTTATAACTTACCAATATCTAAATATTAGTAGAAATAATCCTCCTGGGAGAACTTTAGCTAGCTATGATTAACTTATCAGCGGCATTCTCTGACAATTTCATCTAGCTAGAACTAACGTTCTGAACTTTAAATCTAACAGTTCCTTCATGTTGTACATTTAGCTAACTAGCTTGCTAACAATGCCCTAACATTCTCATTTTATCTAGCTATTATTAACCTTATTAAGAAAATATCACAAGAATTTAACTAACCTGTTTAAGGTCTTTCCAGGGTTCTATGTTCCCTATTTAATTTTCCCTGTTAACACACATAGGTCCTCTTATTCCCTCCTATTTCAAGATAAAATATTTCCTGAATTTTTACCAGTTTGTTTTATTAGAACAAGACTTCAAAATGTTTAAGAATTGCCTGAAACAAACACTGAGCTTGGGAAAATCTTTCTCAGGTTTCCATTTTGTGATATATACAGTATAAACCAGGGGCCCCTAGAACACTGGGAACATTGGGATGTAGCCCCAAGTAGCTAGCATGCTAATCATATAATGTCCATTTTTGAAAAAGGTTCTTTTTTTCTGTTTCATGAATTGCTGCTCATTAAAGGTTCCTTAGTTCTAAGAACTTTAAGATAATAGTGCAAATTTACTTGATACAATATAGGTTTTAATCTTGGCCCAAACTTGGCTAATTTCTGAGCCAGAAACAGTTAAACAGATGCTTTACAAACGGCTACAACAGTAAAAGCATTGCAATAGCAACGCAATTTTGTGAATTTCCTAAGGATTCTTTAATTATAGGTCTGAAAACATTTTAAATTTGTACAAACTGTACTTTTACATTTTTATTACTTGGTAAAATGACCTTGAATAACCTTCAATTTCAAACACTTGTGTTGTGGATTGACTCAAGTCTCTCTCTCTCTCTCTCTCTCTCTAAATCTATCTATCTATCTCTCACGCTCTTTTTTAAAACAGAAATGCTTGCTTTGTCTTTCTGTGCAAAGTCATGATGAAGGACATCACTGATTAGATCCTGCTGTTCCCGTCTGCTGTGTCACTGTTAGATTGCAGATTCATGTAAAAAAAAAAAAAAAAAAAAGGTCACTGTTCTCCATTCGGCTGTTTGTGCTATTAAATCAGGCTCATCATGTATTCTTCTGAACGCTAATCGCCTGCACATTTAACGTAGAGTTAAGCAATAAGTCTGCACTCATGCCCCTGAATGCTAAAAGCCTGTACAGAAATGAGATGTATGTAAAAATGTGTATGAATCTAGCACACGTGGCCTGTACATATAGAGGATATGCATATGGAATCAACAGTTGCCATTATTTTTCGGAAAATGATATGTTTCGAGGTTTGTTTTTTTTGTACATCAGTAAAAATGATTAAATTTGAACTTTGAGTTTTGTCTTTTGACTTTTCACTCCATTAAAAAAAAAAGACAAACAAATCAGTAGATGAAATATACACTCATCCACTTTAATGCAATCACGTGATCACTGCGATTCACGATTATATTCTTATACAAACAATTTATCAAAACAAACAACAAACCAGATAAAAATAAATATTGCACGTCGAACGTCAAGTCCCACTCACGAACACACACACGGTGACGTCACCAGGCCACGGTTACAGAATAATGCCACGTCGGTTATGAATCACGAGTGTCACTTCACTGTGGTGCGTCATGCACGTCATCGAGGTTCCACTGCCCGAGTTGTAGATCATTCCGTCAGGATCACACCGTTGACCCGCTGCATCTCGAGGTCAAGGGCCTCAGGAACCTTTTCGTTCAGCAGCCGACAGGAAACTTTTCACTTCACAGTGGAGCAGAAAAGCAACGAGAAAGGGGAGAGAAGAGAGAAAAGAACGAGGAGAAAAAGGAGAGGAGCTCGGTTTCTTCGGTCACGACATCACACAGTGATTGTAGTCATGTGGCTGAAATGTCCTGCGTTGTCACGATACGATTCGATGTACCGAGAAATCAAACGTAAGTGAAAGTTCAGGATGACGTGCATATACAGTAAGACCGGAGGTGTGTGAAGGTTAAAAGTGGCCACTCAGGTGCTTATAGTGTAAAAAGTAAATTATTTTTTTTAAATAGAAATTATTTCCAACAAGGGCTTGGACTTCCAGAGAATTAGTTTGAACTGTTACGAGTGTTAAAGCACGGTTGGGCCACACGGACAGATGCAGCACGGCCATTTCCTACGTCATGACATCAGGAGTGCACTTTATTTTTCGTTTACATCATTCCCAATTTATCACAAAGGCCATTTCTGCCATATTGTAAAATTAAGATAAAGTTTATGAGAAAAACTATAAGGACATGACACGATACCATGACCTCCCTCTGGCTGTCAATCTCCTGATCCGATCCCTCGCTTTACTGATGATACGATCACTGCATGAAGAACTGAGGAAAATAGAGAGGAAGAAGAAGAAAATCTGGGTTGAAAGAGAAGATCAATCTGTCCATTGATCTGTTTACCAGATGTCCAGATGATCACCAGACTGAGAGGGACACCAAACGGACGATACGTATCGATTTATAGTGAGAGAGCATCATCATCATCATCATCACTGTCTGGACGTTTCTCCGTCTTCCACATCCACGTCCTCCACATCGTCAAAGGACGTCGCTCCTGAAGTATCAGACATGCTGTACCAGCAGATCACCTCGTGAAAGACATTGTCCTCCGTTTCTACTTCCTGTTCCCCTTCTCCCTCTTGCTCTTCTTCTGGAGAGAGGCCAGACTCAGAGTAGGAGGCGGAGTGGTAGCAGGAGTCGCCTCTGCTCCATAAGGACCTCCGTTTGAGCTTCTGGACCTCGTCTGATGGCAGCTGGAGATCTTCTTCTGCGATTTGTAGTTCTTCTATGGTTCCTTGTGGGTCTTCTGCGTATTGAAGGGCGTCTGAGTGACTCAGGATGAGGCTGGATTCCTCACTGATGTTCTGATTTATTTCAGGCTGGCAAGGCATCGAGGTCTTCTGATTGGACAGAGCGGCATCTGGAGGGGAGGAGCAAAGAGTAAGAAAACCAAAAAAAACAGGAAGGATAAGAGTAAAAATAAGGGCAAGAGACAGGAATAAAGAAACAAAACACAAATGTGAAAAATGAAAAAAAAAAAAAAACAATGAAATGAGCAAAAAAATGGTAGAGGCGTGGCCTCTGTGTCAGAATCAGTGAAGGAGGCGTGTCAGTGTCAGTTAAGGAGGCGTGGCCTCTGTGTGTCAGCGTCAGTGAAGAAGGCGTGGCCTCTGTGTGTCAGAATCAGCTAAGGAGGCGTGGCCTCTGTGTGTCAGAATCAGTTAAGGAGGTGTGGCCTCTGTGTGTCAGTGTCAGTTAAGGAGGTGTGGCCTCTGTGTGTCAGTGTCAGTTAAGGAGGTGTGGCCTCTGTGTGTCAGCATCATTTAAGGAGGCGTGGCCTCTTTAATATCTGCTCTGGGTTTTTTTGTTTCTTGGTGACATAATTCAGAATGTGTGATGCATGATGTCATAACAGCAGGGGTGTATAAACTTTTGACTAGTAGTGTATCTAGAATAAGGGTTCAGAAAGTAATTTAAAATAAAGCAGTGCGTGTGAGGCTTTTGTTCCTCGTGTGTGTACCTGAGCTCTGAGTGGAGACGGTTAACTGGTTACTGAGTTCCTCTTCTGAGCAATCCTCCTCCTCCTCCTCCTCCTCATCCTCCTCCTCATCCTCCTCCTCCTCGTCCTCCTCATCCACAGAATTCCAGGCTCGGAGTTTCGCTTCCGCAATAGCGAACTGCTCTGCGACACCTGTGAACACCAAACACACTTATTTACTTACACACTTACTTACACCCCACAGCACTGAGGAATTCTGGGTCGTGAAGTGTCGCAGTCGCACCTGAACCTGGAACAGTCGCAGGTCAATACGAGGAAAAATCAAAGTTTATTAGTGAAGAGCTGCAGCAGTTACAGTCATGAGAATTAAACTCACACTGCACACCAGCACACACACATCTACACCAACACACTCATCTACACCAGCACACACTCATCTACACCGGCGCACACTCATCTACACCAGCACACACACATCTACACCAGCACACACACATCTACACCAACACACTCATCTACACCAGCACACACACATCTACACCAACACACTCATCTACACCAGCACACACTCATCTACACCAGCACACACTCATCTACACCGGCGCACACTCATCTACACCAGCACACACACATCTACACC